>JAOSBL010000002.1:32801334-32812800 GCA_027568915.1 Erythroxylum roraimae | reverse complement strand
CGTCCTCGGGGGGTGATAAAGGAGCAAGGGTAACTTTCTTCCCATTATACATAACAGAATACCTATTCATATACCCATCATATATAACACGCCTATCAAATAGCCATGTCCTACCCAACAATATATGACCAGTTTGCATAGGCACGACATCACACACAACTTCATCCATATATCTACCAATAGAGAATGCAAAAACTACTTGCTTAGTAACTTTTACTTCACCACTATCATTCAACCATTGTAGTCTATGTGGAGTAGGGTGTTTATCACATTTCAACCCTAACTTCTCTACCAGAGTAGTATTAGCAACATTAGTGCAACTACCCTTATTTATAATCATGCTACGGGCTTTCCCACCTACTAAGCATCTAGTGTAAAATATGTTCTCCCTTTGTTCTATACTATCTTCCTTCTTATTGAAGTTTAATGCACGTCTAGTAACTAAAGATTCACCCTTAATAGTATACTCAACATTTCATCAACATTAGAACAATCTTCCGAACGTGGCATACTTAAATCACTATCATCAGACTCATTACCATCATCAAACTCAGAAACAATATCACCACCCTTAATAAACATAGTCTTCTTGTTAGGACATTCATATGCATAATGACCACGCTCTTGACATTTAAAGCACTTAATATCTCTATGTTTTGAAAGTTTAAAGGATGGATCAGTAGTACCTTTTTGAATTGAAGTATTCTTCTCTTTGCCTTTGTTTGGCTCATTGCCTTTCTCCTTGGAATCTGAGTAGTGCTCCCTCTTCTTATCTTCATTTTTGCTCCTTTTTTGATTCCATTTGCTGTTGGAATTTGAGGAAGACTTGGATACCCTTCTTTGTTTTTATTACTTCTCTACCTTCATGGCAGTGTTCACTAGGTCCTCTATTTCTACATAATGTTGTAACTCAACCACATCAGCAATTTCCCTATTCAATCCACCCATGAATCGAGCCATTTTCACCTCTTCCTCCTCTTATATGTTAGCTTTAATTAATAGTATCTCCATCTTTTTGTGATAATCTTCTACTTATCTAGTTCCTTATGTGAGTCTATGTAATTGCTGATGCAACTCTCTTTGGTAATAAGGTGGCACAAATCTCTTCTGCATTACTCTTTTCATCTCTTCCTAAGTGGATATAGGTAGTTTCCTATTCCTCCTCCTATTCTTTATCAATTCATCCCACCAAACTAATCATAATCAGAGAATTCCATTGTTGCCAATCTCACATTCTTATGTTCAGAATAGTTGTGACAAACAAAAATCATTTCCACGTTTCTTTCGCATTCCAAGTACACTTCAGCATCATTCCTACATTTGAAGGGTGGAATTTTCATCTTGATGGCATTGATGTTGCTATCTTTTTTCTCCACTTTTTCTTCCCTCCACTTTTTCCAATCAAGGTAATTCACAAACAGTAAATTAAAATTTAAGAATGTAATGAAAAAACCTAAGAAAGATGATAGACACAAAACTAGAAGCAAGTATATCGAAATGAATAAAGGCAAAATGGGCACCCAAGAGGAAAGTCTGTATGTTGCCTAAAAATATAGAAACAAAATAAGAAGCCAACAAACAGAAAATCCTATAATCACGCCAATCCCAAAGATGGAATTTATGCTATTTGACTTTTCTATTTAATTTTCCTAATTTAAGATATGACCAAATCTAAATAATTTCCTAAATGACTAAATCTAAATTTTGGTTGTTTCGTTGTAAATAATTATCATAAATTCTACCCAAAACAAGATCTGACCACCAACCAAAATCAAAACTTTCCTTCCTTTTTACTTCTCTAGCAACTTATTTCTTCTTCTTCATCTTTTTAGACGCTAGAAATTGTTTTTTTCATTTTTTTTCTTTTTTCTTTTTTTTCACAAGAATAAGATGAAACCTAATTTTGAATGCTAATGAAAAGTAACAATAATAACATCAAATAAACACATGATAAATAAGAATTTATCACAATCCAAGCTCTGATACCAAATCATGCAAAACCCCAAGGCTAAAAAACTCGAAACTCTTTAAACACACACTTTGGATAGAACATGAACACGAAGAAATCTCCAACCCTAATGAACCTCCAATTAATTATATAAATGGAAAGGCATATAATAAAGTTGATTTTAAAATAAGAATATAATTCACCATAAGTGATTACCTTGATAAGAATTATATTCTTGATTCAATAAAAGAAGATAAGAAATCCTCCCTTAAAGAATTTGTTATACATATTAAAAAAACCTAAACATTGTTTGTTATGAGGTATTTATACCCCTTGAAAAGAAAGAAATCATAAATATATAAAAGGCCTTTAAAACATGGGTCTCCCACCAAAATAACTAAATCTCAAATTAATATTTTTAAAATACAACCCATTAAACCTAAAAGGTTTAAATTAAATGAGCTGAAAGGTAATAAAAGTTCATCTCACTAAAATAAGCCCAAAACACAAGTAGTGAGTTGCCTAAAGCTATGCTTCTAACTTAAATTAATTAATTAAACAAGAATGAAAGTCTTGCATATTCCACCCAACTTGATTAATTGTGATGCCATTGGCCCTCATTGTCTCTTGAGATTCTGTGCTATCTATAATTTGGCCCCTGTAGGATTGAAGCGTTTCTTTAAACTTATTAGCTCTCGATCTTATTATTGGTCCCTCCTGCATTGCTGACTCATCTTTAATTTCATATTTCTTACAAAGTACCATGGTCGTGCTCACATCTGCTTTTGCAGATGAGATTTATACTGTTGTGATCACCTTGGAGAATAAAAGAGTGTGGTATATATAAAATGCTACTAATGTGACTAAAAATTAAGAATAAAAAAGTTGTTATCTTTTTATAAAGGAAACTTTGATACCATATAGAAATAATTTGAGTAAAGAATACTTTAAATTTTTGTGTGTAAAACTATCACACATTTATATACGAATCTATGCAAAACATACACAAGAAGATGTTATTGTAATTATTACATAAATTTTCATAAATATATGGCGTATACGAATTTACATTGTAAATTAACAAATATATTATTATCAATGACCCATTCCATCAATATTAAACAACTTAATATTAACGTAGTTGTTATAAAAGCTTCCTTTGATATAACAAAGAAATGACTACTTACACATTTCACATATGTTGACTTATTATGGCTATTTAACCATTTCATGAAAATTCTAGCAGATCTTCTGTACCACTTAATCTGTTCTAACTATTTTTTGCTCCAAAACGACGTCATTTTATGTGTAAATAAACCTAAAATAACTTCATGTTAGGGTAAAAACATAGTTGAAACAGATTAACTGATACAGATAATCTGATGCCTTCGCTAAATGGGTTGATATATGTTATTCCTAATTTCGTATCTTCTATATCAAATAATGTATCTATATTCACGTTATTATATTAAAAACATTATCTACTTTTTGCTAACATTCATCATTGTTTGGAGCGAGTGATTTTCTTTTCTCGTTTCAATGTTTGATACACTATGTTTCTTTAAACTTAACATGTTGAATTGCTTAAGTCTTCATAAAGAATGCCTCTACCTACTACATTACCCTAACAGAGTGGGTAACCTAATACTTCTTATAAAATGATTTCTTCTTAACAAATGCAAAATATGAATAGCTCAAAATAATGTCTGCCACTATCTAAACAGTGATCTCAAAAGCATCACCAAACTTGCTTTTCCTAGCCCAAGAAAAGTTATGAGACAGGGTGCTATGCTCATTTCTAAAAGAAGCCTTAGTTTGAAGCCCTATAAACTACTAAGATAAAAAGGCCTTGTCTTTGAGAAATTATAGGTTCCTAAAGTCTTCGTCGATGTACATAGGCGAAACAAGACAGTTAACACTGATTATAGGACGTAGATTTTGACAAGGGCCTTTTATAAAGAAGAGTTACATACATTTGACAAATCCTAAAAGAAGTAATTATAGTTTTAATACAGTATTAGATCAACATATTAATTTTTAAAAATGAATATTTATTTATAGTATCATGATTAATTTACAATTACAAAAAAATATTTATTATTAAACTTTAATCATTTTGAAATTTGTAGTAAGATGGACCAATTAATATTAATCTCAAACCATTTTAAAAATGTACACATTTAGTATCACTAAAAAATATTTAAATATATATTTAGTAATATTAAATATATAAATAAATTATTATGAAAATTAATACATATATATGTATCAATTTGATATAAAATTAATCCACACATATTGAAATATTTTTTTATCTTTATTGTAATTTAGTCATTTTGAAATTTATAAACATTTAATAATACTTTATAATCTACATAAACACACACACATACACATACATAATGTAATACATGTGAAAGTAAATTCACATATATCCTAATATTCTTTATCTTATTGTATTTTAATCATTTCTGAAATTTATATAAATTTAATATTACTTTACTCTAAGTTTATTTGAAATCATATTTTTTAAATTCAATCACATTATAAATTACTCTTAAGTAATATATTTATAAGATCTAATATATAATATAAGTTCCCTTAGCATCAAAATATATAATATAAGTTCATTAGACTCTTTTTATCATTCTGAAAAATATATTTTAAAATTAAGATATGCTAAAATATTTTTCTAAATAAGTGTATTTATAAAATTAATATATAACTTCATTGAATTCATAGGATGTAAACCTAACTTATATATAAACAGACACATATGTCTAAATGGAAACTAGATCCTTTGTCCAGTTTTACTCTGTCTTATTCTGTCTTATGGAATCTCAGCCATTTATTTTGCGGGACCCATACGAGTTTTATGCAGGCCCTACATAAATAAATAGCTTAGATTTATTAGACACAATAAAATACCATAATATTGAACAGAAGATCTGAACTTTCTAAACGAGGATACTTTTGTCTTGACGGAACAATTCTTGTTACAACTAATGTCACTTCCAAAAGAAAACGTATGGATTCCCAGCAACTTGTTACCGCTTCGATGCTTTCGTTTCTTGGAAAATGAAAGTAAAAGTTGAGTACGGACATACTTAAAGTTAGAAAACTAATTTTCAAGCATCATGCTGCACATAATAGAGTACAAAGCCGCATTATTAGTTAACTACAGCGTTCGGGTGGTTTTCCAATGGCGTTAAGTACAGATTGAGTTAAGGTTCTACCATCGATGACCTGTCCTTCTGGTACGACAATGGCTTCCATGCTGAAGTAGAAGTTGCATGACACTCTAGCGTGCAATACAGTCAGACCCATTTCTTCAAATGTCTCCAGGACTGACGCTAGTTTCCCTTCTCCCTTTTCACAAATTGCTCTTACAACAAATATTTTTCCATCGCTCTGTACATTCACCTCCCTCTGCAATAAAGGATGCACAACATAGACAAGAAATTTTGAGTTTCGTTGTTTTTTCTTCCCCAAGGAAGAGTTAAAAGCTAAATTTTATGTCAGAATGAAAGAAGAGCGGGACACACCTTAGGTAAATGGGGTTGCTTCATAAGGCTCAAGTACTCTCCTTCTATTGCAGCTAACTTGGAGAGTTCTCTTTTGATCGCTTCCACCTTGAGTTTGAGCTTGCAAATGTACAGAAGAGCATCCCTGATAATGGATCTTTTTTGCACCTTCAGACAGACAACAATGTAATAGTTAAACATTTGAATCTTTAACAAGTTACATGAAATGTTAAACTTAATTCGAGCACTGTAAGTTGCAAAAGAGTGCACTGTTACTGAAGAGAGAGACACGTTGAAGATTTTAGTTCTCGATATTTACAGAATTGGAGCAGGTAAGCGTCCTTAGAGTGCGAAGCTTCCTGCGCAATGTTATTCTCCTTTGCAGCCTAGACACCATGTCTCTCTCTCTCCCTAGCTTTTGTTTAATCAGTAAATGCTTACGCTTGGCAAGTGTAAATAATAGAGCACAACAGCTTGGCTTTTATAGCATGGAATGGTGACAGAGGTTAGGTGGATATTGTGTATGCCTGTATGGTATTGGGATCTAGCTAGGCTGCCCAACCTTATTCTAGTCTCCGTCAAATAGGTAATGGGGACAGTCAAACAGAAGGTTAAGTTCTATTACCGCTTCTACTGTAAACATTCGTTTCCACGACCTTTTTCCAACGTCGATGCCTGAAATGACGTGATAGACATTTTTTTATAAGGTACACTTTTAGAAAATTTTAATAATTTTTTATTTACAATAAAAATTATTATTAGGCCTACAAGATCAAACATGTACATATATAAAAGAGATGGGATGTTATTAGGCCTAAACAAGGAATAACAGTGGAAAATCAAGAGAAAAAGAAAGCCCCGTAAACGTACAGATCAGAAGAGGACGAAAAGTGGATCATATAATTGTCATATGGGTCGTGGAGCTAGCACTCTTTGTATAGGAATGGATGTGGGAATTGGATCTATTGCAGGCAAGTGACATTGATCACGGTCAGGTTCAGTGTTTGAGTCAGTCAAGACATATATATAAGAGGATGAGTCAGCAAGAAGTATGCAAAAATTTTGTTGCCAGTGTTCACGGGCCTCTCGTTTGGTTCCACTTTGTCTCCCATCTTGCTAGTGGCCGTAGGTCACATGCTCTGACACAAATGAGACGTCCTGTGTTTTATTCTTTATCGTTCTATTCTACTTCTGGGGTCACCTACTTGGATCTGTTCACATATGCCGCCCCCTCCATAACAGCCTTTCCACTCAAAACAAAACCTCCACTGTACTGGAATGCGTAGTACTCAGTTACATGTACCCTTGTCTCTAGGTAAAATTGTTTTACATCCAAGAAGGTACCACCTTCCAACTTTGTCGTTTTCATTCAACTGGGATATCTTAGAATCTGTTTTTAAAATGGAGTTAGAGATCCCTTTACACCGTAGTAAATCGTTAAGCAAGGATAAGTAGAATTTGAAGTTGAGTGAATACTTATACTGTTTGAATATTTCAGTATCTGTCTTCAATTCTGAACACAGGGAATCAGGCTTACAACCGACGGCAAACCGTTTCACTAAAGGTGATGATTCATTCCCTCTGCACATAATAGGCCAAGCACATAGCACCACGAATTGCCTATACTATGACAAGACTTTGCCCATATCTCTATATTTCTCACTTTTCATAGGACCTGCATATATCATATATGTGTAATTTAAGCAAATGCTGGCATGTCCTCAAAACACAAAAAAGCATAGAGGACACTGCATGTTGGACTTTAATAGCTTGCTCCCTATCCTTAATTCAATCTTATTAGCCTTTGCTTTGCTTTGTTATTGGTGCAAGGGCTGAAAGGTTGGCATAGGGGGTCCCTTTCCTGTCTATTTTCTGATATATGTTGCAAGCCCATGCTCCCACCTGCCTTATTTTGTCCACTTCTGCTTGACATCTCCTTCTGAATTTTGGGATAGAGGTGCTCCTTTCTACTAAAACTGTTTTCTGTTGGTTCAAATCATTTCCTTTCTTATCTTCTCGTCTTTGGCATATTCAGGATTCACATGATCATGTAGACATACTTCTTAATTCATTAATGCTGTCCATATTGTCTGAGCTTTGTAAGTTGAACTCTACATTTAACTTCTTTTTGTTTCTAATCAAAAGGAAATATGAAGTTATAGAGCTAAATTGGATATAGCTGTCCTTCTTACAAATGAAGAAGCATTTACATTTAGAGAATCACATTGGAGACATCTAAACAACAGATTAATGTAAAACAAAAAGGCAATGCTTGATTGATTGCTGTTGATGCCATCTTTTCAAAATTTTAATGGAAACTCTAAGTTAAGCTCAAGTCACAATTTGTTGTTACTTTCCTACCAACTTTGCCTATTTAATACAAAACTTTATGTTTTAAGGTTTCACTTCTAGTTGGATTAGGTTTAAGCGACTCATACAACTAATATATCATATTTCAATTCAAAACTTAAAGACAATAAGTTATGAATCCTATTTTAAAGTAAGAGACATAGTCCTCCCTTATAATTTAAGAAACTTAAAAAAAACTCCTTAATTTTTAAAATTCTCAAAAAAATTCTTTTCATTTTTTAGTTTTTCAAAAAAATCTCTTATCTTAAACTTTGACCTAAAAATAATGATAAAAGACATGTATTATGAGTATCAAATTGTAGACTAATTATTTACCAAAAAAAATGTAGACTAATCAAATATTATTTACGTGGCTATCCAATATAGGTTTTAAACTCTATCCGAACTAATTAAATTTAACTCAAAGTAATAATTTATTGTAATTATATTAAATTATTAATTTAAGTCAATTTTAATTTGTAAGAGTTGGATTTAAGAATTAAACTGAGTTAATATATTAATGACATTTAATTAGTTCAATATGATGTTTATATTATGTGTATTTTATTGTTATTTTTAGTTAAATTCTAACAAAAAGGTCTTTTTTGAAAAACTAAAAATTAGAAAGAGTTTTTTTTTAGGATTTTAAAATCAAAGAATTTTAATTTTTTTTTAAAAAAACATGAAATATCTATATATTTTACCCTTATTTTTATATATAACTCATTTTATTTTTATATTTTTTCAATAGAAGATTACTACTCTTGTATAAATTTCCAAAAGCTATTTGTCTATAAAGTTTGTGGTGAAATTTTATTCACAAAAAGGACTCAAGTTAAATTCTTCTCTCTCTAAGTTAGATTCTTTTCTCTTAGGAAACAGCTAAAATGAAGGATATATTTATTATTTGTTCAGGTAAATGTTAAAAATGAACAAGTTTTGGTTTCAACTACTGCCCTTTGGAAAAAGGTAAGAAACACGGAAAGGTCAAAGATTTAGTTGCATAATCCATCAATCGTGCAAACAGCCTTGATGATGTCTACGAATTAGCTGTAACCATTTAAATTTTGATGTTGTCTGAAAGGTAAAATAAAAAGATCTAACATAAACTTCAGTTCTTACGTTAGCTTGTTGTCAATGGAAATAGTAGTTTTTACTCGGTTAGGCACGAAGAAAGCTTAACAGAAAAATAGAAAAGAAAGAAATACTGAAAATACATATTAGGTGTACAAGTATATGAACTCAATCAACTTCAGTTGCAGAGATTTTTGTGGTTGCAGGATTTATATATCGGAATCAACTATAGCATAAAGTGATCACAGAAAGAAAGCATTGTTCCTTTGGATATACTTGCTGCTTTTCTTGCATGGACTTGTATATATACACATTCTAACAGTGTGTGTGTTGTTATCGATCAATCATGCACGAAGACAAACGAGAAAGAATAACGGAATGTAGAGAGAAGTTTTAGTGAGAGAGTTTGCGCAGAAACAGGGGCAAACAGAGCAAAGTGAAGAACTCAACAATTAGTTGAGGTTTCGTAAAAAATGTTATTGATTATCAAACTACAGAATGTGTATACAAATCATATCGAATTACAGTATTTATAATACTCAATTCCTAACTGCCAAGTAACTGATTTTTCTTGATCTTCTTTAATCGCTTTCTTGTACGTTGATGCATGGCTTTGCATGATCAAACTAATCCGACGTCTGTCTGAACTTCTGAGACATCTCCAACATACTCCTCCTTAGTTCAGAGGTTCAGCTTCTGAATTCCAACCATTTTCCTCAATTGCTTGAAACGTGAAACATTAAATCCTTTTGTGAACAAGTCTGCAATCTGATCATCTGTGTGAATGTACTGAAGCTTCATCTCACCTTCCTGTTGAATATCTCTTAGATAATAATATCTAACTTTAAAGTGCTTGGTTTTGCCATGGAAGACCGAATTCACTGAGATTGATATTGTAGCTTGATTATCAATATTGATCACGGTAGCTCCTTCTAATTGAACTTGTAAATCCGCAAGCAATTTTCTGACCCAAATTACTTGTTTTGCTGCTGCTGTGGCTGCAACTAATTCGGCTTCCACCGTTGAGAGCGCCACTAATTCTTGCTTCTTCGAAGTCCATGAGAAGCATGCTGAGCCTAACATTGGGCAATAACCGGTGGTGCTCTTCATGTCTTCTGTCGCTCCACCCCAATCGCTATCAACATAATGTTGGAAAATCCCTTAGGTTGCAGATTTTATGAAATAAATGGTTAAATTAACTAGATCTTATGCAGATTTGATTATGATCTTTAGTGCTTGATTTGAGGAATAAGTTTAAAGATATTATTGTGATATTTAGCAAATATTTAAGATTTTCTGTTACATTTCAGCTCTATATAATGAGCTTGTTGCTATCAATAATAATATGAAGTTATAATGTTGTTCTACGACTAAACCTTTTCTTTCTCTTCTCTTTTACCCACTTATTATGCTTCAGCCCTATAAAAACAACACATAACACATGAGCTCACTCTTTCCAGATTTCTCATATATTAATCCATAATCAGGAGTTCCTTTCAGATATCTCAAGACTCTTTTTACCGCCATTACATGCTGCTTTCCGGGGTCACTTAGGTATTTGGAATGTAACATCCCACCCCCGTCAGGAAGGGTAAAATAGTAAATTGTCATAGGATGAGATTGATAGGGATTAATTAGTATTTTTCATGCATACTAGAAGTGGTACGTAGTAAAATTAGGCCACCCTCACGGGGCACGGACTCGGATATCACCAATGATATCGGGTTCGGGTCACGTAGGAGTGGGGTGTTACATGGAAAGTACACTTACTGAATATAGAACATCCGGCCTTGTAGCTGTGATGTACATGAGACATCCAACCATGCTTCGATAGTTCTTCTTGTCAACTTCATCGTCTTCTTCCTTCTTTACCAATTTTTCTTTTGGGCAGATTGGGGTTGACACTGGTTTACACTGATCCATCTTGAATCTTTTCAATACATCTCGAATATATTTCCTTTGGCATACGGCGATGCATCCTTTGCGTTGAAACACCTCCATGCCTAAGAAGTATTTCATTCCTCCTAGATCTGTCATTTCGAAGGTTTTTATTGAATTGTTGCTTTAGGTGATCAATCTGCTTCTCAGAACTCCTAGTAAGCAACAAGTCATCTACATAAATCGCAACTACAATCACTTCTCCTTCTTTCATCCGCTCATACATCGTCGGCTCGCTGCAACTTCTTTTGAATTGTATCTCTAAGAGGAATTCGTCGATTCTTGCATACCAGCACCGAGGAGCTTGCTTCAGCCCGTAAAGGGCTTTGTTGAGCCTGTACACCATCTCCTCCTTTCCTTTAATTATGAAGCCCTCTGGTTGCTGGACGTAGATCTCTTCTTGTAGAATTCCATTGAGAAAGGCGGGCTTTACGTCCATTTGATGTACCTTCCACTCCTTCTCGGCTGCCAGCGCCAGCTGTTGGACCCCAAACCGGTTTAATTATTTTGAGGCATATTTTTCCATTTTGCAGTCTTGTTAGATCAGTTAATTGGCATTGAATATTGCTAAGGTTTAGAATTTTATTAAGTTTGGTTAGAGTATTAATTTTGGCCTAAGTATGATTAATTGGA
>JAOSBL010000002.1:32782352-32794685 GCA_027568915.1 Erythroxylum roraimae | reverse complement strand
AATAATAATAAATTATTTAATGAATTAATAAATTAGAGTTAAATAAAATTTTTAATCTAATCAAAATTTAATATATTATTGTTTATGATTTATAATTTTTTGAATTATTAAAATAAATAACAAAAGTTAAAATGTTTAAATTAATAAAGACATGGAAAACAAATTTTACAAATTAATAATTATTATTACTTATTGGATGATGAATATGAGTGGGGTTTGACTATGACAGGAAAGGAATAACAAGCCTACATAACTTCTTAAACAAATGGCTGCAATATGGTACAGAAAACAAGAATTAATTGAGGGCACAATCGTCAACCAAACAAGCATTTAACAGTTGATAACACAAAACGTTATTCCTCCTAAGCTTTTTAAAATTTCGTTGATTGGGTGTAATCAGCCAGCTCAATCAACTGATTACTAAATACTAAAGATAGCTGATCAATAAAATCAATCAGTTAAATTTATTTAATCAGCTATTTTTAAGCTGATGAGTCAACAACTAAACGGGACTTAATCTTAACCAGTTGGATTCGAAAGATTCTTGTTGTGGGTGTGAATAAAAATTGTTACTTTCTTTTCCTATTCTTTAACTTAAGTAAATTTTTTAAAAAATTTATTTGTAAATCGATTTTCTCTCCTTTTTTAGTTATGAATTTAAACACTTTTTCTTTTTGTGGTAGATTTAATCCTTAAATTTTCAAACAATTAAACAGTCAATTGGTTCACTTTTGTTTTTCTGTTATGATTTATAATTTATAATTTCTATTTTTTATTTAAAAAATAAAAACTTATTTGACAACGATTTGTAATGTGTTTAGTTGAGATTTGTAATAAAAAACTAAAAAATAAAATATGTTTAATTTTATCATCTTATTTTTATTTTTAGAATTGTACTCTTATGTTAATAATTTTAATATAATACACTGTTTTTAAATTAATTAATTATCATTATAGCTAAACTTAAAGTATATTCAAACTAAATACAATTAAAAATTTACATATTAATTACATATAATAAAATTATATAAATTAGAAAATTATATTAAGTCATTGTAATCAATTAAAAAATAAAAACTATAATTTTTTTGTTAATTAAAAAAAACTATAATTGTTTTGCTTTAGATTCAAAGTAATAGACTAACAGCACCACTCCATTAGCTTTCATCAGAAATACAATCGTTTTGCTCTAGATTCAAAGTATGCTTAGGTGAATGCCAAGAGGTCTCCGTGAAAGAGGCATTCTCAAGGTAGTTCTTCCTATACTTTGTAAGAGATGAGGCTTTAGAATTGTTTCAACGCACCCCCCACACTAACATTGTAATTGTCAAAGGGCAACTCCTCTTATGAAGGTTAAAGTGATCTAGATTAGGTTGGAAAACACACAAAAGCAAACAAAACATCATAAATTCATGTAGCAAAATCAAGCAGAAAACCTAAAAACCTAGATGTCTAATTTTTCAAAAATCATAATAACATACAAAACAAATCTGTAAGATCATTTATGGATCGATTCATTTTGCATACCTGTATCTATGATTGTTTATCGTTAGATGTTGATTTGCGTGAATGAATTTTATTTCCTCTCATCTTCTTCCGTTAGAGAATTCTTCAATGGTTCAGACTATATCATGATTCAATAAGTTTTTTCAACTTATATAACATCACCAACGGACATGTCTTTTGGTAATTGGAAGAGAGAGGAAAAAGGTCTGTGACCCATTTAAGACCCATTATTTAATACCCAATAACCATTATCTTGGGTGCTTTTCATGAGACTCAAACTATAAGTCACATGGGACATAAAATAGTCTAACAAAATCAATACCGCTATTATCCATAATCAAACAAAACTATATATGTAGTACCTAGTTATTGGAGAGATGATTAGGCAGAGCAAACTACAAGAGATGATGGCAGAGAAGACTACAAGACATTGAAACAAAGTGGGAGGAGCGAGTAAATGACAAAGTGCATAATAGAAAAGAAAAACATCGAAGCCAGAGGAACGAAGAATGCTAGGGACATAAGTCCATCTCTAACTAATGCATCAAAACACGAAATTTGATGTTTTGGTGCAATGAATTCACTCCAAAAAAGACACCAAAATTTAATACTAAAATGGTGTAATAAATAGTAATACACTAAATTTAGTGTGTTATTATTTATGCACTAAAAGTTGTAAAAAGGCAACTTTGTCCACTTTCTTTTTAACACGTTCATTTTATCTCCTTTTCACAAGTTGATTTATTTACATAATTTACTAAGTAATTAAATTTAAAATATATATTACATTACACAAAATTATCATTACAAAGATCTCATTGAGACATTTAAAATGACATTAATATTGAATATAATATTAAATTTATTTTTATTATTTATTTATGATTCTTATTTATAAGTGTTATAAATTCATTTATAAAATATGTTAAGAATAAAAAGTAAATTTGAAGTAAAAGGTACATAAATTTAAACCACAATATTGATTTAAAAAATTAAAAATTAACTAAAATATTAGAAATTACAACCAGACTAAAATAAATTACAATTACAATCAGACTCGAGATTATAATCAAACTAAAATTACAAAAATCAAATTAAAAGTAAAACTAAAGCACTTGAGAATATTAATTTAACATAAATAATTAATAGTTTGGAAGGCCATCCCCATTTCTTCTAAAATCAAAATAATGGCTAAAGCCACTGCATGAGCTAACTCCTCTTTGAAGACAAACGTCATACAAGATTGGAATGAAACGCCAGCCCCTGAAATTAATATTAATAGAGACGATACAATTATATTTCAAGAATTTCCTGCTAGACATAAGCAAATTAAAGATAAAGAAGTTCATTATGAATTTCGTAATATATTGATTAAACATTTGTGGAAACGATATGGTAATTCAGAGGATTAGAGGTTAAATGTGTAATAAAAATATTATATTTGTGTATGTTATTAATTTGTTGTTGCAATAATATTAATTATATTTGTTAAATAATATTAATTCAATATAAAGTATATATTAATTAATTAAGAATAATGGTTTTATTTTAGTTTTATAAATAAATAAATAAAAATTTGGTGTAGAGTGGTTATAGTAACACCAAATTTAGTGTAAAAAGATTTTTGGAATATTTTCTTCACCAAATTTGGTGTGAAATTTTAGTAGAATGGTTGGAGATGGCCTAAAAGAGAAGAAAAGAACAAAGAAGCAAGAGAGAGAGACAGAAGAGATACGTTCAAGACAAAAGACAGAAGAGATAGGGTTTTTGCATCGAAGGAAGTTTATAAGAGGAGAAAGTAGAAACAAAAATCCGTTAAAACCTATTGCCAAATATTAGAAAAATATCTAATTTTTGTTTTTGAGAATCTGTTGTAATTTTTTATTTGTAGAAACAACAAATTGCAAAGGAAACAACCAAACATACTTTAGCATTTATTTATTTATTTATTAAAACTGTAATAAGAATCAAAAAATAAAAGAGAAATAAACAACCTCTAAGTATTGCGAAATAAGAGAAAGTTACATGTATGTTCACGTAATTCTGAGCTTATTCTACTTTTTTTTACTTGTTCTCATAAATCACTGAAGTTAAGATTATGTCAATTTAGGAACAGGTTGAAGTAAGTTGGCGCTCAATTCCCATAAAATGTAGCATAAATTTAGCTTGAAGTTTTTTTAATATTGGCTCATATTTGTCAATTTGGTCAACTATACCTTCAATCTCCTGCCCATTTATGAATAAAGAGAAAGCATCCATACGGGCGAAAAAAAGAGAGAGAGAGAAGTGGGATGAGAGAAAAAGAGAAAAAAAGAGAAAGACAAAAAATATTCTATTTTTTTTATGGGTCTAGTTTTTTCTCCTTGTAGTTCTCCAATTTTTCAGTAGTAAAATTCGTCTATCCTTGCCTGTGGTTTTTATCCTAATTTAGGAGTTTTTTCACGTAAAATCTGTGTGTCTATTTTATCTTTAATATTTTTAGTTTCGTTTTAGCTGCGAACTTACTTTGTCCAAGTCCTAATTGTTCCTAATAAGTGGTATCAGAGCCAGCCTTGGGTGTGTATATTTGCTTATTGTATGCTCTGTGGTTGCCACCAAAAGTGGATCCTCTGCATCAAAAGATAAGTTAGAATATTATTCACCCTGTCAAATGCATTATTTATAAAGCGGTTGTGATAGAAGTAATGGCAGCAAAGTACGACATTGAAAAATTCTACGGAAGCAATTTCTTACTGTGGAAGATGAAGATAAAAGCAATCTTGAGGAAAGATAATTGTCTGGTGGCCATTGGTGAACGACCAGCTGGAGTCACAGATGAAAAGTGGAACAAGATAGATAGGAATGTTGTAGTTAATCTTCACCAGCTTTAGCTAATGGAGTATTATCTAGCATAGAAGAAAAAAAGACTGCGAAGGAAATATGAGATCACCTCATAAAATTATAAAGGTCAAATCACTCCACAACAAATTTTTTCTAAAAAGGAAACTATACAATTTATGTATGGCGGAATCCACTTCGGTGACAGAGTACTTAAACACTTTGAATACTCTATTTTTGCAACTCACATTAACGGGGCACACAATAACAATAAGCGAACGTGCGAAACGTCTACTTTAAAGTTTACCAGATTCATATGATCAACTCGTCATAAATTTAATAACTAATACAGACACTTTAGTCTTCAATGACATTGCAACTACTATTCTGGAAGAAGAGAGCTGGCGCAAAGGCAAGGAAGATAGGTTGGCAAGTTCGCAACAAGCGGAGGCCTTGACGGTGATAAGAGGTAGATCAATGAAACATGGTCCAAATGGGAGTCACAATCATGGTAAATCAAAATCCAGGAGTAAGAAGAATTATGAATGCTACAATTGTGGCAAGAAATGTCACATGAAAAAGGATTGCTGGAATCTAAACAAGAAAGATTATGTTCCTCAAGGAAACATTTCAAGCACTTCAGATGATGGAAGCACAATGGTTTGTGAAGTAGCAACGATTATTGGAGAAAAGAGAAGATTTGCTGATGTCTGGTTGTTTGATTCAGCAGCTACTTTTCATATGACCTCTCGAAGAGAATGGTTCCATCAGTATGAATCTGTCTCTAGAGGATCTATGTACAGCTGTAATGATCAAGCTTTTAAGATCATTGGTATTGGCACCATCAAGTTAAAGTTGTATGATGGTATAATTCAAACTATTGAAAAAGTGTGACATGTGGAGGGCCTGAAGTAGAATTTGTTCTTTGTAGGATAATTGGATGATCTCGGTTTTAGATTTGAGATTCAAAACAAGATCATTAAAGTGATTAAAGGAGCGTTAGTATTTATGAAAGTAGAGAAGATTGTTGCAAATCTGTGCATGCTGAAGGGAGTAACTTTGCAAGAAGGAGAGGCATCCGTTGCGGTGACTAGTCCAGATGACAAATATGCAATGACGTGTCATAAAAAGCTTGGATATATGTCAGAACAAGGAATGAAGATACCTGCAGAGAAGAATCTACTTCCAGGTCGTACAAAGGTTTCACTACCCTTCTGTGAGCATTGTATTCTGAGTAAGCAACATCGATTAAAATTCAACACATCAAAGTTTATATGCAAAGAAATTCTAAAATTGATTCACTCTGATGTATGGTAAGCACCAATTTTGTCCCTAGGAGGAGCAAATTTCTTTGAATCATTCATAGATGATTATTCGAGGAGATGTTGGGTATTTTCTATCAAAAGGAAATCATATGTGTAACTCGAATATGGTAAGAAGATCAAGGGTTTGCGGTCAGATAATGGAGGAGAATATAATGGTAAAGAATTTGATAAATTTTGTAAGCAAGAAGGCATCAAAAGACAGTTCACGATGGCATACACTCCTCAACAAAAAGGAGTAGCAGAGTGGATGAATAGAACTCTGTTGAAAAGAACAAAAGTGATGTTGAGAATTGCAAGCTTAGATAAGAAATTATGGGCAGAAGTAGTTAATACCGCCTGTTATGTGGTGAATCGAGCTCCATCAACTACAATTGAGCTGAAGACGTCAATGGAGATGTGGACCGGTAAACCAGTGGATTATTTCAACCTCCATATATTTGGAAGTCCTGCTTATGTGATGTTCAATGCCCAATATACTACAAAGTTGGATCCGAAATTTAGAAGATGCATTTTCTTAGGGTATGCTGAAGGTGTGAAGGAGTATCGTCTGTGGGATCCCACTGCCCACAAGATTGTTATTAGCAGGGATGTTATCTTCATGGAAGATAAGGATCAAGAGCAAGAAGAAAATGTTGGCACTGTATAAGAGAATCTAAAAACTACATTACAAATGAATAGGGAAGTTGATCAAAATGATTCTTCTGAAGTTGCACTAGAGCACAAGGAGCAAGAACTAGTTGAATTTGATGTTCCAGATACTCGGAGATTAACTCGCACAAGAAGAGCACCGAGTTAGCACTCAAACTATATTATGGAGGGCAATATTGCATACTGTCTTTTAACTGAGGACGGGGAGTCATCAACTATTCAAGAAGCAATGAATAGTTCAGATGCATCTCAGTGGATGATAGCAATGCAAGAAGAAATCGAAGCTCTTCATAAGAATAAGACATGGGAGCTAGTGTCATTACTGCAAGGAAGAAAGCCTATTGGCAATAAATGAGTTTACAAGATCAAGCGAAGTGGTGATGATCAAGTGGAGCGATATCGTGCTAGATTGGTGGTAAAAGCATATGCTTAGAAAGAAGGTATTGATTTTAACGAAATATTTTCTCCTGTAGTTCGACTCACTACAGTTCGAGTAGTTCTGGCAATGTGTGCTATATTTGACTTGCATCTTAAGCAGTTAGATGTGAAAATTACATTTCTTCATGGAGATCTTGAAGAAAAAATTTATATGCTCCATCCAGAAGGTTTTGAAGAAAAAGGGACAGAGAACTTGGTTTACAAGTTGAACAAATCTCTGTATGTTTTAAAGCAAGCGCCGAGGTGTTGGTATAAGAGATTTGGTTCCTTCATCATGAGCCTTGGATGCAGCAGACTGAATGCAGACCCTTGTGCATATTTTCAGAGGTTTGAGAAAGATAATTTTATAGTCTTGCTGTTGTATGTAGACGACATGTTAGTTGCAGGCCCTAATAATGATCGTATCAAAGAATTGAAGGCACAGTTGGCTAGAGAATTTGAAATGAAAGACTTGGGACCAGCAAATAAGATTCTAGGGATGCAAATTCACCGAGATAAAAATAACTCAGAAGATCTTGCGATGATTCAACATGCAAGATTGTAAGTCAATTTATACCCCTCTTCCTGTTAATTTCAAGTTATCCTCAAGTATGAGTCCTAGCAATGAAGAAGAGAGGATGAAAGGGTGAAGATGTCTCGAGTATCGTATGCATCAACAGCGGGGAGCCTGATGCTCGCTATGATCTGTACAAGACCAGATATTGCACATACAGTGGGAGTGATTAGTCCATAAATGGCAAATCCTGGTCGAGAGCATTGGAATACAGTTAAGAGGATTCTCAGATATATCAAGGGAACCTCAGATATTGCATTATGTTATGACGGATCAGATTTTACTGTCATAGGATATGTTGATGCTGATTATGCAGGTGATCTTGACAAAAGTAAATCCACTACTAGATATGTGTTCACATTAGCTGGAGGGGCTTTGAATTGGGTTTCAAAAATGCAATCAGTTGTGGCTACGTCAACAACAGAAGCAGAATATGTAGCAGCTACACAAGCCAGTATAGAAGCAGTGTGGTTGAAGAACTTGGGTATAAACAAGAGAATATTACTCTGAATTGTGACAGTTAGAGTGCTTTGCATCTTGCAAAGAATCCAACATTTCATTCAAAGACAAAGCACATTCGAGTTCGGTATCACTTCGTTCGTGAGAAAGTAAAAGAAGGAACGGTGAACATGCAAAAAATTCATATAATGGATAACCTGGTAGACTTTATGACAAAAGCAATCAATGTTGACAAGTTTATGTGGTGTCGATCCTCGTGCAGCCTGACAAGGACATAAGCAACATGAAGTGGCAAGGTAGAAAGAATTTTGTGAAGATATGATTGATTCAAATCTTCAAGTGAGAGAATTGTTAAACTTCGTTAGCATGCCTAACATGCCTAATAAAACAATCATACCTTTAATCTCCTGCCTATTTATAGGCAGAAGATAAACACAGAGAAAGCATCCATACTGGCAGAACAAAAATAAAAAGAGAGAGAAGTGGGGTGAGAGAAAAAAAGAAAAAAAGAGAGAGAGACAAAAAAATATCATGTATTTTTTTACAAGTCTAGTTTTTTCTCCTTGTAACTCTCCAATTTTTCAGTAGTAAAATTATTCTATCATCGCTCGTGATTTTTATCCCGATTTAGGGGTTTTTCCATGTAAAATATGTATGTCTATTTTATCTTCAATATTTTTAGTTTCGTTTTAGCTATGACCTTACTCTGTCCAAATCCTAATTGTTGCTAACAATATTACATAAGCGGTAAGCCTAAACCAAATCAAGTTTCAAGTACCTTGAAGACCGTCCAAAGTAAGAGGGCTGTAAATGCCCACAACCTAACTTGATGATCTAAATAGCCTAAAACAACTTCAGCCCTAGCCTACCTCCATCAATATTGTTCATCATCTCTCCTTCTACAATTTAAATTCCCAACAAACCTAAAAGAAGAAGCATTAATTAAACAACTTCATTCATTGGCTTAAAGACGCGTAAGAGGAGGAAACCAGTGCTACCAAAATCAAATTCACACCTTACTTTTTTTTCAAATCCAACGAACAAAACATAAGATGGTTGAACTGAACTATCTTGAACCCACATCTTAGCGTTACATCATTTCACGAATATCAAATACAAGTCACAATCTGTTGCTCCAAAAAGCTAACTTTATGTATGAGGGTGAGGAGGAGATGTGATGACTACGAAGGCTTGTTGTTTATATGCAAAGTGATAGAGAAAAGAAGGGAAGTAGGGAGCTAGATTAGTTATAATAGATATATATTCAAGTTTTATTATTAGGTTAAATTGTGGGTTGCCTATGGGCCATAAAACTCATCTAAAAATTAAAGGATAAATATTTACAAATATATCTCTATCAAATATTTACAAGTATGTCATTGTTGAATATTTAGTATTATTTCATTATAAAATATTTGCAATTATGTTATTAATGAATATTATCAAGTCTACTACTAAGTATTTACAATTATGCTACTACTAAACACTTACAATTTTTCCACAGATAAAAATTTATCATTTTTCCGTCGTTGAGTATTTATTTACAACATTCCTTCTTAATTTGCAAATTTATCTTTATTTGAATATTTATAGTTTTTCCACTAAAAATAAATAAAATTTCTATCATTGTTATTGCTTTGAGAGAGGTGTCTTAATATGTTTTAATTACAATGAATATTTCATCTATTTACATGATAACTTTGCTATATTTTGGATAACTTTATGTCTTTTTTTACTAGTTATCATTTGTTTAATTTATCATTTTGTTATGCTAATTTTTTATTATCATGTTTTGAATATAATTGAATATTGTAAGCTTATGAACTTACCTTTTGTAAGCATAGGCATTCATATATTTTCATTTACTTCTTTTTTTCCAATATCTTATCGATTTTTTTACTACGATTTATACAAATAATGAAAATATCCTATTAATAAGTTCACTGTTTAGTAAGATGTTTAAATTGGTGAAGGGAAATACTGAATATTATAAATCTGCATAATTTTACTATTCTTTTGATAATTGATTGATGCATTTGATTGTGATATTTAATGCACTACTTTTACATGAGAACACGTATATTTTTTATGATTAATGGATAGTAGCATTAGATGACCACTTTTATAAATCTTTTAAGAAATTTAAAGAAAAAGTGAATAGCATGATCTTGTATTGCATGCGTATTAATGTTTCTTTTATGATTTTTCTTTAACTCCAAACAATCCTTAGTTCTCTGCCATTTTAAAGCTTAGTAGGACTAATCACAAATAATTTGTTGAATCTCTCATGATGAACTTCACAAACATAAAATTGGATATAACCTTAAGAGAAGACTTTCCTCCTAACCCCATTTCTAAGACTTTTTCTAATGCTAAGAAGCTTTATAGTGAATGGGAGTACTCAAATCAATCTTATTTGATGATTATAAATCTCATAAAGGAATCAATAGGTGTTGACATTCCAAAAATTGAGAATATTAAGGAATTTCTTAAAGTCATTTACAAGAAGTATAACTTCTCTCTAAGAATAAAAAGAATAAGCTCTTGAGCATTCTACATTCCATTATTTATAAATGTATTAGTAGGATTAGAGAGTATAATGACAAAATTGTAGCTTGCTATCACAAGATTAAGGCAGTCAATATAGAGCTTGATAAGGACTAAATTGTATTGTTTATCATAGTTTCATTTTCGTCCCTTCTTAGTTCCATTAGGTCGAGTTACAATGCTCAGTAAGAGTAACGGATTATAGAGAAGACGACCACAATTCATGCCAAGGAGGAGGATGGTATAAAAATAGGAAGGACAAAAAGTGTGGCAATGGCTTCCTTCAAAGAATGCTAATAATAATAAGTTTTTTAAGAAATAAAATAAGGGCAAGAAATAGAGTGGGAAAAGAGTAGCCTTAGATTCCATTGCTCTCAAAAATGAGGGCTTCAAAGGAAAATACAATTACTACCAAAAGTTTAGGCATAAGAAGGTAGATTGTATGAAGGTTAAGGCTAAAGTATAAAATTAAGGTAATCTTTTGTTGATAGTTTACTTAGAATATAATATTATTAATGCAGCTTCTAATATTTAGTAATTAGAAAATGGTACTATAATTCATGTTATAAATTTATTACAGGAAATGATAATCAAAAAGAAGCCAGCTAGTATGGAGCAACATGTATATATGGACATGGTATAAGAAACAATGTTGAGTTTTTTAGGGACAATAACATTACAACTTATTTTATGACATTGTTTTGAGTTCCGTGAAATTGAATACATTCCTTTAATTAGGACAAATTTTAGTTTCTAAATGTTTTTAAAAAGAATTGGTTATAATTACACATCGTTAGCTGGCTCTTACCTATATATCCATCTTGTGAGTTTTGAATATTGATTTGTTATTCCATCATATTGTGTGACTTTGATACATTAAGAGGGATAACAACTTGAGAAGACATACTGAATATAGTACTTTTCACTTGAATTTATCAAACATCTACCTTTTATGGTTCCCTACTCCCATTAAATTGACCATTCTTAATGAAACAAGCATTACTATACTTAAATATTCTCATATTGTGGTTAGGACAGTAAAATCTATACCTATTGACTTTTTGAGATAATCGATGAAGTGACCATTAATGGTCCTTACATCAAGCTTCTTTTCATATGAATTATATACCTTTGTTTATGTCAAGTAACCCCAAATACGAAGGTATCTTAAATTAGGTTTCCCTTCTGTCTATAGTTGGTAAGGAGTCCTATAAATTGCCTTACTAGGAACCTTTTAAGAAGATATTCAACATTCTTTAATGCTGCATCCACAAGAATACATGTACATTGTTGTAACTTAGCATACTCCGAACCATGTCCATAAGAGTACGATTTCACCTTTCAACTATACTATTTTATTATGGTTTATCGGGCATTGTTTACTATATATGTATGTCGGACTTTTAAGAAATTTTGGAAATAGACCTAAACTTCATCAAACTTACTATAATATTCACCACTTTTATCAATCCTTACTACTTTTAATTTTCTATCTAGCTGACTTTTCACCTCATTAATGAAAACCTTGAGGATGTCCTGTAACACCCTAATACCCCCTGGGAGGATATTGCGAGTGCCACACACACAGAACATACAGAATACAAAACATTTCGCTGAAGAATAACATAAAAAAATAAAAATTTCCAAAAACATACAAAACATTTCACACATGCATTTTTAGAATCTCAAACATACATATAATACATATCATGATTTCAGAAACAAAAATACAAATTTGTTCCAAAAATTGAAACCAGCTTGAAACATAGTTATTGCAAAAACTTACAACAATTCATAATCATACACTTTATATACAAGCCCAAACAAACTCAACAAAATACTTTTTTGAGTAATACAAAACTCAGACTCCTTTGGCCAATGCGATTAACTTGTCCCAGTCTTTATACTCTTCGCTCTGAACCTACACGGGGCAAATCCACCGTGCTAAGCATATAGCTTAGTAAGTAATAACTAATCTATACATGAAGTAACAATTCATCATACAAAATCATATAACAGCATAAGCATGCATTAAGAGAT
>JAOSBL010000002.1:32755054-32782252 GCA_027568915.1 Erythroxylum roraimae | reverse complement strand
TTAGAAATTGGTTTTGTTTGGAAATGTGGGCACGCTTTTGAAGCGTGGGCATGCCTTTGTATTAAAAGAAGAAGAGAAAAGAAAAAAAAAACTTACACCGATACGGATTTGGTTTAGACCGATTGTTTTAGAGTTTTCCGACGCGACGTTTTTGTAAAATATTTGCGTTATCGGATGTCGGATTTTGACCTTCAGCGAGTTTGAATCGTTTTGGTTTCTTTGATTTCGAGATTTCGTAAATCCGTTCCTTCGATTCCTAGTCCGTTTTTTTGTTATTCGTTTTTGCTTTTGGCCTTCGTTTTCGCTTTGGGCTTTTGTTTTTAGTTTTTCCGTTTTCCGTTTTTCCGGTTGGGGTCCGGTTCTAAAATCGGGTCCCAACAACCTCAATAGAGGATTTTCTTAACAACGTTTAACAATAAAGATAAGAATTAAACAACTCAAGTGATTGAAACAATAACAACATAAACAAAGAGAATACTTGAGATAAAAATAACTCCTCTAAATATAAAGCTTTGTTTGCCGAAAGTGTGGGGAGTAGTAGAACAATATTTGTTGTGAATTATTTAGAAGAGTCACGATCAGTCCACGCACACAGCAACATCAATAACATCAATCAAACAAATGTTTTATCACCGAAAATTAAACAAAAATACAGCTGCAACAACACGTCTCTTAGACATTTTTCACTCAAAAACCAATATTTGGACAGCTCTAAAAATCACACAACACTACAAAAAACATAGTTGTCCATGATAGATAAAATTGCCAAAAATCAATTGTCAAAGATAGTTCAATACTCTCGAAAATACAGCTACAAAAATCACGAAGACTTCTGGATGCAAAGTCACACACAATAGCCACCAACCTAACACTAGATAGTCACCAAACTAACACACCATCGATAATAAACATCAACACAAGAATCATGCAAACATCAAGAGAAACACAGCTACCAAGACTTCCAATCAACAACAAAGACATCCCACAATAATCATTCAAAAACAGGATAAAATGCAGTAGCCAAAACATACACGATAAACCATTGAGCAGCTCACAAAAATCACACCAGAACAACAGAAAAATGCATCAGCAATATAGATCAATAATCACGTAAAATTGGCTGCTAAAGGTTATCCTTAATGGCCCTAAAAACCCTGCCTTAAAAACGACCTTATCTTCAACCCACATCTTATGTAAATTACAGCCATAATCCAGCTGCAGTGATCATACAAATCTCTAAAAATTATGTTTTCTTAAATAGTTATTATCCCCAAAATTGGTTATACATAAAATCCCATCTTGATTAGGATTTTAAACTTAATCAACCTTATCTTGAAAGAGTCCCATTTAAGTTCAATTTCAAATGACACCCAAAATTAAATAATAATATATTATAACATATATCTTAACAATCTCTCCCTTTTTGACATTATTTATCACATATCGAAATGCCCCTTAAAGAAGATAATTGGACACGTAATCATCAAATTCACAAATACCACATGGGAACTCCTCCTTAATCGAACATGAGGTTTCAAATAACTTCTAAATAAGCACCTGGCAAATGTCTTAATAAACAACAATATGAAGTTAACAAAAACAACCAAGTTCTCCAAGTAAACACAACAGCCACAGCCACTAAACATCAATTCTCCCCCTTGGGACAAAAAGATGCCAAAAGTAAGACTAATAGTCACAGAGATACCTTGAAATCTCCCTTGAATTGAACAGTCATATCATATGAAAATAAATAGTCCTATATCATCCCCTTAGGACAAAACAATACCAAAATGAAAAATGTCTTCAATACGATCAATTTCAGCAAATAAAGAAACATAAAAATTAGCAGTAGATTCAGCGGAAGAATCATAAGCAAGCTAAGATAACAATTTACCACCAGTCAAAACACTAGTCAACATATCATTACTTACATCAAAGCCATCTGTGTACGACTGATTAAATTTAGAAACCCAAAAAATGCACCCGACAAATCATAATCAAACTTAATCAATCTTCTCCTCACATAAACCATATGAACACAAATTGCCCAAATTCATACAGCCCACGACATAGAGAAATCAGGATAAAACTTGAAAAACTCGAATCTTCCTATATGTCTCTAACCAAACATCAACATTTTCTCGACATAACTCCATAAATTAAAATTCAAAAGCAAAACTCTCAAATCATCAAGCAGAGCCATTTTCACATAGAATATTCAACAAATAAGAAAAAGACAAACACATACCAATCACCTCAACCTTAGAAAACCCATAAATAAAAAACTTAGAAAGTCTAGATGTTAACTCCTTCGAATCTCCTTTTGTTTTTGAAACAAAATCAATGTACGTCAAAACTGTAAAGCACACAGTCCTTATGGCCCTCGAAAAAATTCAAACCTCGCCTTATTCCTCGTCACATTATCTTTGTCATCAACTGTCTAATTGATTTCTTCTTTTGAAGCAACTGACTTATCCTTTGTCTAAACAATTTCTTCACTAGCTGCAACTAATTGTAGATTTGAGCAATTTTTGGTTCTTGCTTCTTTGCATCTTTAAGTTGGTTTGTCAGGCTGGTTTTGAAGATTTTCTTCAACTACCAAATTGGTTTTAAGACCATCCATATGAAGCACATTTTTGAAGTGTAGTTGTCCATCCACACAAAGTGTCCCTCTTTTAATAACCGTGACCTTCTTTCCACCTTCAAAAGTATCGTGGCCATCCATACAACTTTGATCGTCCATCAAGTAGCTTCTTTCACCCCTTCTAACCCAAGTATGCTTTGGTCACATGGGCTATTGCTGGAAATCTAATGAAGAGTGTCTAGATTTTTAGTTTTGAGCCCTTTGAAATATCATTTGCAATAACTTGTGGCCTTATGTGCCCAATAACCCCACAAAAGTGACATGTAGGTACAAAATTTTGATTCTTACTTGAGGTTTCTTCTTTGAAAAATCTAGCATCATCATTTTTTCCATCATTCAACTTAGAACATTCACCCTTGTAACCAATACCTTGAACGTTTCCTTTAGTCTTACCACTTTCCAACAATTGTTCTAGCTTTTTGATACCTCTATTTAACATTCTTATTCCCTTTTCCGTACTGACCAGCTTCGATTTCGTTTCATCAAGCTCATCTATGGTAGATAACAACTTCTTCTTTAAATCTTGAATGATGTTCTTCATAGAAGAGTTTTCCTTCTTTAGCTTTTCATTTTTCTTACATGTTTGCACCCATTTTGTATACATTAACTCATAGGCTTTGTAAATATCCTCACTTTTGTCCTCTGAATCACTATTATCATTGTCATAATTTGAAATTAAACTTTGAACTAATTCATCTGCATTTTTCTAGAAATTTTGAATTGATTTACCATCGGTTTCATCATCAGTTTCTTCCTTCTTAGTTGCTATTAAGCAAGCAACTGGACTTTTGCTGTATAAGCAACCAATGCAGCACTACTCACAAATTCTTCTTCACTAGCATACTCACTTCTGGATTTATTCTCACTCCAAGTGCTTGTATAAGACTTCCCTTTTCTTTTCTTCAAAGTGTTATCACATTTCTCTTGTACATGTCCGAAGCCTTGACATTCATGACATTGAATTTTTTTTCACTTTTCTTTCACCCTTTTGAGTTTTAGCTTGTTGTTTGAAGTGATTGTTTGATGAGCTCCCACCATTTTGCCTAAACTTAGGTATATCTTTGTTCAACTTCTTTACCCACTTGTTGAAATTTCTTTTCAATAACTCCATATCCTCATTCTCATCAGATTCATCTCCTAAGTTATTTAAGGCTTTACCAATCTTGGCTTGCAGTGTCAATCATTTATTTTTTTCTCATTTATCTCTCAAAAAATTTATCTCAAAGTTGGGTAAGAATCCCAATCACCTTATCCAAAGATATTTTATTGATTTCATAAGCTTCTTCCATGGTTGCAATTTTGTATGAATCTCGGAGGCAATGATCTCAATGTCTTCTTAACAAGTTTCATATTTGATCACTTCTTCCCAAGTTGACGTGCTTGGTTTGCTATGTCATGCAATCTCTCATGGAAGTCTCCAGTAGTTTCACTCTCATCCATCTTCAGCTCTTTAAATCTCACAGCCAACATATGAAGTTTTGACGTTATCACAGATTTCGATCCCTCATGTATAGTTTGCAATGCATCCCATGCTTCTTTCACCGATTCACATGCAGAAATCATACTAAAGCATCCTTCATTGACATCACTGAAGATTGCATTTGATGCATGAGAATTGCTAAGGGCCCCCTTTTCGTCAACTCTTGTCCATTTAGATGGATCTTTAGGTGTCACTTCATTCTTTTCATCAATCATCATTGGATGTGTCTAGCCATTCAACACCGAAGTCCATGCCATAGTGCCTTGTGCTTGAATGAATACTTTCATTCTTGATTTCCAAGCAGGGTAATTCCAACCATCTAGTAACGGAGGCCTAATGATTGATGCCCCTTCTCTTATAGTCATAATTGTGAAACACTGATTTGCACCAACTTGATGTACCAAGTTTTGATTCGGTGATCTACTCTGATACCGATTAAATATCCAAAAGGATATTGTTTCGCAAAAATCTAGTTTAGCCGTATTTGCTTTGAACTGTATTTGTGATTGCTTGATATAAAGCAACTGAGTCAGTAATTGCAAATTTTATAGCACAAACCAAAATTGAAAAATTAAAAACAAAATAAACAAATCAACACTCGAAATTTGTTAACGTAATTCGGCGCATCT
The DNA here is from genome assembly GCA_027568915.1 of Erythroxylum roraimae. Lineage (NCBI taxonomy): Eukaryota > Viridiplantae > Streptophyta > Magnoliopsida > Malpighiales > Erythroxylaceae > Erythroxylum > Erythroxylum roraimae. Next base: position 32,777,499 of record JAOSBL010000002.1, on the reverse strand, counting down.
TGCTTACTTCTGCGGGGCCCTCACTCAGTTTAATTACTTTCACTAAAGAACAACAATAGTTTTACTTAAGACATTACAGAGCCGACACACCCAATCTTTAACACTATCCCTCGTCCTCACAACCCATAAAAGTAATTCACACTCAATAACACGACCGCCTTATGCTAACCTCAACAGAGGATTTTCTCAACAACATTTAAAAATAAAGATAAGAATTAAACAACTCAAGTGATTGAAACAATAACAACATAAACAAAGAGAACACTTGATATAAAAATAACTCCCCTAAATATAAAGCTTCATTTATCAGAAGTGTGGGGAGTGGTAAAACAATATCTACAATGAATTATTGAGAAGAGTCACGATCAGTCCACGCACACAGCAGCATCGATAACCATCAATCGAACAAACATTTCATCACTTAAATGTCACCGAAAATACAACTACAACAACACACATCTCCTAGACTTTTTCAATCAAAAACCAATATTTGGACAACCCTGAAAATCACGCAACACTTCAGAAAATGTAGCTATCTAAGATGGATAGAATAGCCAAAAATTAGTTGTCAAAGATAACTTAATACTCTCGAAAATACAACTGCAAAAATCACGAAAAATTCTGAAGTTTTTGAACGCCACAACTCCAAAAATGACAGTTGCAAAGTTACACACAATAGCCACCAACCTAACACTGGATAGCCACCAACCTAACACTGGATAGCCACCAAACTAACACACCATCGACAATGAATAGTAACACAAGAATCACGCAAACACTAAGAGAAACACATCTACCAAGACTTCGAATCAACAATAAAAATAGCTCATAATAATCATTCAAAAACAAAAGAAAATGCAGCAGCCAAATTGGAACATACCACTCTCATAACGCATATGCCTGATCATATCCACGGATAGTCGAGAATATACTCTACGGAAATGGTACGTTAGAGCAATCACATTAATACAGTCTGAGGTATCAATATAACTTAAGCATTCCAAATACATCTTTCCTTCTGAATCATAATAAGTCATATATGTCATTAACATTCTAAATTCATGTAGACCATACACAACAGTTTTGAACTCAATCCCAGTACGTCATACAATATAAAAATTACATACTAGAGACAATGTGTGTCATAACATAGAATGCTAATACAAAAAGACATCTATCTAGACTTTTTAGGTATCAGCTGACCAAACCTTTGAGCCATTCTTGTCCCCGAAATAACTGTACTAGATTTCTATTAGACCGCTTTATAAGCTAGATTTCCCTTGAACTTGAAAATCAACGTTGCAATTTTGATGAGTTTGTGAACTCAGTGAGTGAACCATCATTGATTTGCCCACTCAAGTCAGAACATAAAGACAAGTATATAACCCAATTCACCAAGTATAACACATCATCCAGCATTGAATATCACATCACATTATATCATATGTCAACAAGTACAACATGTATTCAATTATTTCATATCACTATTTCAAAACAATCCAATAAATCATCTCAATCATTCATATAATACATGTAAAGTTGTATATGTAAATGCACATGTGACTCCATTCTTATTTTTCTTTGTTGTGACCGAGTGAATATCAACCCAATTTAATGTCTCATATCTGTTGTGAATAGCGAGCTCATTTTATTTATTGTCTCACATTCGTTGTGGATACCGGGCTCATTGTTATCTAAGCATGTGGCTTTCTGTGCACAATCCTGAGCTTAAAGCTCTTTTTCACACACTGGCTACTTCGATCACAACTTCTTTATCTGATCATGCATTTCAACCTAATGAGATGCATCAATTCACATATTATGCTTTTAGTACCTTTCATTCAATGTGCTCATGTCATATATCAAATTCTTTGGATCTAAGTCCGGGATTCATCATTCAATTGTTCATACATTCAACATTACACATACAATTCAATAGAAGCATTAATTGAGTTTAGACATCTAGGTTAACTTACAATACGCTCTAGAATAACTATTGCCTTGATGATCCGACAATATCTAGATGTTGGCGATCAACTTGTGCGTTTATAGTCAAGCAATACATGCATAGTTCACAATTACTATTTTGTTCAATCATATGAATATACAATCATACACTTTTATATGTGTCATGTTCAATGCATGCTCAATTGACCTTTCCGGGTATGTATTCTTAATCACAAATCTTGATCGTTCAATTATTATAGCTTGTCTATTACCACTTTGCATTCAGGTTTATAACTTGAGTAAGTTTGATTACTCTAAATTCATCAATCATACATTCATCAACCTTTTCTAGCACTATACATTCACAAAATTTCCCAATTCTTATTCATTCATACATAATACACCTTACTCATATCCTTTGAATCATATTTGCGTTTATAAGAGCACCTTTATCCCTTTAACAACTCAAAATTTCCATATTTAAATACATTGATATCAAGACAATCCATTCACTAAGTAATGATATCAATTAACAACCTAAACTTATCAAACCCTTAACCAATTAATTAAAAAACAATCTATGTTAATTTCAAGCCTAAATCAAGTCCAAATACACCAGTGTAGAGTGACTTATCCTCAATTGGTTTAACAAATTCACAAAATCGAAATTATCATTTCAAAGTATTGGCCACGATTGTGGGGGACCTTCCCATGATTATGGGGTAAGTGCCTCGATGTGCACTATCCAATTTCCCTCAATTCTCCTCGAATTTCATCTACTTAGGTTCATCATTAGCACTTCAAGTTTTCCAAAATTTATACTCTCAAAAGCTACTTCAATTCATGTGAATATAGCTTCCAAATTGGTTATATAAATCTCACAAAACTCTACTCAGTTGATTCATTATCATTCACGTTTATTACATTCCAAGATATCATAAACACTTACAAAAGTCTTATTTTACTGCAATACAATGTAGTTTTTGTAAAAAATGGTAGGCACCATTTTCAGTGCCTACCAAAGTTGAAAAAAAAAAAGAGTCAAGGATAAATGGCTAAATGGCCAACCATCCCACACGTCTCCTGCCTATGAGAGCAAATCATCCCATTAGCAGAGAAAAGAAACGAGAGTGAGTGAAAAGAGAGATAAAATATTTTGTATATTTTGTGAGTCTAGTTTTTCTCCTTGTAATATTCTAGTTTTTTAGTGGTAAAATTCTTTTATCATTACCCGTAGTTTTTACCCTAATTTAGGAGTTTTCGACGTAAAATCTATGTGTCTATTTTATCTTCAATATTTTTAGTTTCGTTTTAGTTGCGACCCTACTCTGTCCAAGTCCTAATTGTTTCTAGTAAGTGGTATCAGAGCTAGCCTTAGGTGTGTATATCTGCTTATTGTATGCTCTGTGATTTCCACTAAGAGTGGATCCTTCACATCAAAAGATAAGTTAGAATATTATTCACCCTGTCAAAGGCACTATTTATAAAGCGGTTGTGATAGAAGTAATGGCAACAAAATACTGCATTGAAAAATTCAACGGGAGAAATTTCTCACTGTGGAAGCTAAAGATCAAGTCAATCTTGAGGAATGATAATTATCTGGCGGCTATTAGTGAACGACCAACTAGAGTCTTAGATGAAAAGTGGAATGAGATGGATGGGAATGCTGTAGCTATTCTTCACCTTGCTTTAGCTGATGGAATATTGTCCAGCATAGAGGAAAAGAAGACTGCGAAGGAAATATAGGATCACCTCACAAAATTGTACGAGGCCAATCACTCCACAACAAAATTTTTTTAAGAGGAAACTATACACTTTACTCATAGCGAATTCCACTTCGGTGACGGAGCATTTAAATACTTTAAATACTCTATTTTCCCACCTCACATCATTGGGGCACACAATAAAGATAAGTGAATGTGCAAAACTTCTACTCCAAATTCTACCAGATTCGTATGATCAACTCGTCATAAATTTAACAAACAACACAGAAACTCTAGTATTTGAAAATATTGTAGCTGCTATTCTGGAAAAAGAGAGTCAGTGTAAAAGTAAGGAAGATAGGCTGACATATTCGCAAGAAGTGGAGGCCTTGGCGGTGATGAGAGGTAAATCAATGGAACGTGGTCTAAGTGGGAGTCACAATCATGGTAGATCAAAATCTAGAAGTAAGAAGAATTATAAATGCTACAATTGTGGCAAGAAAGTTTACTTGAAAAAGGATTGCTGGAATCTAAATAAGAAAGATTTTGTTCCTTAAGGAAATGCTTCAATTACTTCAGATGATAGAAGCGCAATGGTTTGTGAAACAGCAATGACTATTGGAGGAAAGAGAAGATTTGCTAATGTTTGGCTGTTTGATTCAGTAACTACTTTTCATATGACCTCTTAAAGAGAATGGTTCTATCAGTTTGAATCTCTCTCTGGAGGATCTGTGTATAGTTGTAATGATCAAGCTCTTAAGATCGTTAGTATTGGCACCATCAAGTTAAATTTGTATGATGGTACAATTTAGACTATTGAAAAAGTGCGACATGTGGAGGGCCTGAAGAAGAATTTGTTGTCTAAAGGACAACTAGATGATCTCGGTTTAAGATTTGAGATTCAAAACAAGATCATGAAAGTGATTAAAGAAGCACTGATATTTATGAATGTAGAGAAGGTTGTTGTAAATCTGTACATACTGAAGGGAGTAACTTTACAAGAAGGAGAGGCATCCATTGTGGTCACTAATCCAGATGACAAATCTGCAATAACATGGTATAAAAAGCTTGAACATATGTCAGAATAAGGAATGAAGATACTTGCAGAGAATAATCTACTTCCAAGTTTTACAAAGGTTTCACTACCCTTCTGTGAGCATTGTATTGTGAGTAAGCAGCATCAATTGAAATTCAACACATCAAAGTTCAGAAGCAAAGAAATTCTAGAATTGATTCACTCTGATATATGACAAGCACCAGTTACGTCCCTAGGAGGAAACAATTTCTTTGTATCATTCATAGATGATTAATCAAGGAGATGTTAGGTATTTCTTATCAAGAGGAAAGCATATGTGTTTTTAGTATTGAAATTTCACAAAGCGCGGGTGGAACTCGAATCTAGTAAGAAGATCAAGTGTTTACTGTCATATAATGGAGGAGAATATAATAGTAAAGAATTTGATGAATTTTGCAAGCAAGAAGGCATCAAAAGGCAGTTTACGACGGCATACACTCCTCAACAAAATGGAGTAGCAGAGTAGATAAATAAAACTTTGTTGGAAAGAACAAGAGTGATGTTGAGGACTGCAAGCTTAGATAAGAAATTATAGGCAGAAGTAGTCAATACCCCCTATTATGTGGTGAATCGAGCTCCATCAACTGCAATTGAGTTGAAGATGCCGATGGAGATGTAGACTGGTAAACCAGTGGATTATTCCAACCTCCATATATTTGGAAGTCCTTCTTATGTGATATTCAATACCCAAGAAACTACAAAGTTGGATCCAAAATCTAGAAGATGCATTTTCTTAGGGTGTGCTAAACGTGTGAAGGGGTATTGTTTTTAGGATCCCACTACCCACAAGATTGTTATCAGTAGGGATGTTATCTTCATAGAAGATAAGGATCAAGAGTAAGTAGAAAATATTGGCATTACACAAGAGACTCTATAAACTACAACAGTACAAGTGGATAGGGAAGTTAATCAAAATGATTCTTCTGAAGTTACACCAGAGCACGAGGAGTAAGAACTAGTTGAATATGATGTTCTAGATACTTGGAGATCAACTCGCATAAGAAGAGCACTGGGTTGGCACTCAGACTATATTATGGAGGGCAATATTTCATATTGTCTTTTAATTGAGGATGGGGAGCTATCAGCTCTTCAAGAAGCAATGAATAGTTCAGACGCGTCTCAGTGGATGATAGCAATACAAGAAGAAATTGAAGCACTTCATTAGAATAAGACATGAGAGTTGGTGTCATTACTGCAAGCAAGAAAGCCTATTGGCAATAAATGGGTTTATAGGATTAAGCAAAGTGGTGATGATTAAGTGGAGAGATTTCGTGCTAGATTGGTAGTAAAAGGATATACTCAGAAAGAGGGTATTGATTTTAATGAAATATTTTCTCCTGTGGTTCGACACACTACAGTTCTAGTAGTTCTGGCAATGTGTGCTATATTTGACTTGCATCTTGAGCAGTTAGATGTGAAAATTGTATTTCTTCATGGAGATCTTAAAGAAGAAATTTATATGCTCCAACTAGAAGGTTTTGAAGAAAAAGGGAAAGAGAACTTAGTTTGCAAGTTGAACAAATCTTTGTATGGTTCAAAACAGGCACCGAGGTGTTGGTATAAAAGATTTGATTCCTTCATAATGAGCCTTGGATACAGCAGACTGAATGCAGACCCTTATGCATATTTCAAGAAGTTTGAGAAAGATGATTTTATAGTCTTACTATTTTATGTAGACAATATGTTGGTAGCAGGCCCCAACAATGATCGTATCAAAGGATTGAAGGCACAGTTGGCTAAGGAATTTGAAATGAAGGACTTAGGACCAACAAATAAGATTCTAGGGATGCAAATTCACCGAGACAGAAATAACAGGAAGTTTGGCTTTCTCAGAAGAATTATTTGAAGAAGATCTTGTGGTAATTCAACATGCAAGATTGTAAGTGAATTTATACCCCTCTTCCTGTTAATTTCAAGTTATGCTCAAGTATGAGGCCTAGAAATAAAAAAGAGAAGATGAAGATGTCTCGAGTACCGCACGCATCAGCAGTGGGAACCTGATGTTTGTTATGATTTGTACAAGACCAGATATTAAACATATAATGGGATTGGTTAGTCGATACATGGTGAATCCTGGTTGAGAGCATTGGAATATAGTTAAGAGGATTCTCAAATATATCAAGGGAACCTCAGATGTTGCATTATGTTATAAAGGATCAAATTTTACTATTAGAGAATACATTGATGCTGATTATACAGGTCATCTTGACAAAAGTAAATCCACTATTAGATATGTGTTCACATTAGTTGGAGGGGCTGTGAACTGGGTTTCAAAACTGCAGTCAATTGTGGCTACGTCAACAATAGAAATAGAATATGTAGTAGCTGTACAAGCCAATAAAGAAGCAATGTGATTGAAGATGTTGTTGGAAGAACTTGGGTATAAACAAGAGAATATTAATCTATAGAGTGCTTTTGCATCTTGCAAAGAATCCAATATTTCATTCAAAGACAAAGCACATTCGAGTCCAATACCACTTCGTTCGTGAGAAAGTGGAAGAAAGAACAATTGATATATAGAAGATTCACATCATGGACAACCTAGCGGATTTTATGACAAAAGCAATCAACGTTGACAAATTTATGTAGTGTCAATCCTCCTATGGCCTAGCAGAGACGTAAGCAGCATGAAAGGGCAATGTAAAAAAAATAGTGTGAAGATCTGATTGACTCTCAATCAAATCTTCAAGTGGGAGAATTGTCAAAAATGGTAGGCCCATTTTCAGTGCCTACCAAAGTTGAAAATAAAAAAAAAGTCAAAGATAGCAGGCCAAATGGCCAGCCATCCCACACGTCTCCTGCCTATAAATAGGCTAGAGACGAAGAGAGCAAATCATCCTATTAGTAGAGAAAAGAAACGAGAGTGCGTGAAAAGAGAGACAAAATATTTTGTATATTTTGTGAGTCTAGTTTTTCTCCTTGTAATTCTCCAGTTTTTCAGTAGTAAAATTCTTCTATCCTTGCTCGTAGTTTTTACCCTAATTTAGGAGTTTTTTTAACGTAAAATCTGTGTATCTATTTTATCTTCAATATTTTTAGTTTCATTTTAGCTGCAATCTTACTCTATCCAAGTCCTAATTATTCCTAACAATTTTCACAAATGAAAACTGGAGGTGCCGGAATTGAAAAACCACTTGATTCCATACTAATTCTCAAGTGTTTAAGATTTTTAGTGGAAATTTAGTCTTTTTTATTTTCTCTCTTATCTTTTAAAACTATGATATCATATTAAGAATTAACAAAAAGAAGAAAGATGAATTGCTAAGAAAAATAGAGAAAATATATGGGTGGAATACAATAAAAAGAAAGAACACACTTATTCATTATTTATTATATGCACATCCATCTAATGGAGTTCTCAGGACTTAGCTACTGCAACAACTGAGAGAGTATGCATAGTAACCATTTTGGTTATCAGAGCAAATGTGCCATTGAAATCAATCTCTTTTATTTGATTATCTCCGCGAACCATAAGCCTGGCTTTATGTCTCTCAATAGTACCATTACAGTTGTATTTGATCTACGCTCATACTTATTTGCATCCAATCGCCTTCTTACCAGGTGGTAATGTTTGAAGACAGCATGAAATCATCCATATTCATTATCGGGAAAGTGACACAAGTTCCTTATTACTCATTTTGGAATCAGGTACTCTACAAGCAACATTTACCTCTGACCTATTCTTAGGTTAGTTTGCTCAATGCATTGGTCTAATAAACACAGAAAATCAGACATTATGCCACTACTCGTAAGATCAAGAAAAAAGAATTACATGAATTTACGTGAATCATGTTATGTTAAACAAATCTGAAATCTTGGTTGCCTACTCTGCAGTTAAAATTTAAGGCCAAATTGGATACTCAGCTATCCAATGGTTCTTGCTTGGTGATTAAAACATATGTATTAAGGAAATCAAAAGCTCGCTTGCGTAGACAGCGTTGGATCAGATTTTCTTGGATACTTGTGAGCTTTACTGGACTATGATGATTGCAGTGCCTCTATGAATGGAAACATTTATACGTCATTCTGGACTATGATGATTGCAGTGCCTCTATGAATGGAAACATTTATACGTCATTCGCTTTTCATCTACTAATTTCTTTTATTCGAGTTATATATTGTTTGACTTCCAAAACTAGAACAGAACCATTTGTATAGACATATATACATCAGACGTAATATTTCCTTATATACATAACATGTAGAAATTCTTACGGAAACGTTCTGTCAGTAATAAGCATATATGTCAACTCCTTGTCTTTAGGCTAAATTCATGAGATCTGCTCCCTTCGTCTATACGTATGTCATGCCCTATATTTCTCCTACAGTTTAGTAACCTTCCATATAGTGTAGCTTGAATACTGTATATATATCCTTATAAACATTCATGCAAATATACAACAAAGATTCTATTCATTACAGAAATAACCTCAGAATCCGGCATGTTATATATGTGCATCAGATTCCACTAGTTTGCATATCTGAAATAGTCAGAAGGCCATATCCTAGAGTTGCAATGCCATTCAGCCCATGCACTAAACCATCAGTTCCATAAATATACGCTGCTATATTTTCATCAACTGCTTTTCCATTCTCAATGTTCAACTGCTTAACTGCAATCAATCTCCGAGTATAGACCCGTACCCATCTGAACCAATTCAAATTAACAACTGAAAAATGATAATAGTTTGGCCCGGAAATCTCTCAGGTACAAATGCCTTCTTTTTCTTTCATTTAATAAATACATCATATAGTGGGGAAAGTTCCATAGGTATAACAGCAAGAATTATTTGTAAAACATCAGATCATGAGCTTACCTGCAGGTAACGCAAAAGACTGATTAATAATAACTACAAACCAACAATGGATATGCCTATACTAGTCGATGCTGATCAAAGTGCAAATACTATTTTTACACAGTTCCCTTGGGGATACCATGAATATGTTGAATGGTGAAAGAATACCAACCCTAGAGTAACATGTTTTATTTTGGAAAGACCTAGAGTAAAAATGCTGTTCAGAGAATAATGGAAAATCATATTATCAACCCTATACAAGAAATCACTGATGAAAAATAATCAAGACATAAACAACTCTGTAAGTTAATCACGCCATAACTCCTGAAGAAAATGAAGATATCAATTCTCCTCGTGAAGCCTTAATGCAGAAGTATTGCCGGGCAAATCTCCTTTGGCGTGACACACACTAAAAGAATGCACAATATTTTCCAGTGCTTCAAGTTGGATGCATGCCAATGGAGGTTTGCCCTGTAATTCAGCTGCACTTCTAGTCAGAAAGTCATGGCTTGGAGACCAACTATTTATACCATCTTAGAGGAAGCATATACGGTGGAATAATCCCTTCATTGTGTGACAGAAGATTGTTACTGCGGTATATTCCTTAGATGGAAGCCACTTCCACAAATTGAAGCTTCTTGACAGAATTCGTAGCGAAGATTTTACTTTGTGAAAGTAAAATTTATTTTAGAATAGAGCATCAGAAAGAAATAGTCTTTATTAATTAAGAGTAATATTGCGTACTATTGAATCTTTTTAGACTCTACATGTTAGCAGAATTTTTATTGTGTTGATGTTATTGGGTTGTTTTTGTTGCTGCACCATCATATCCAGGTTTTGGTGCAATTATCATTGTTTCTACCAAAGATGAGAAAGACAAGGAACATTAACTCTAGATTGAAGATTATATGTAGATTTGTTTTTTTCAGTTGATAATTTTAATTTAATGTTTCTTTTGATACTCGTAAAGAATGATAATCGTCTGACTAAATGACTCTACTGATATCAGGAAGGTGTATGATATCCACACAAGGCATCCACTTAAAAGCGGATCAAAGAGGATAGTACTATGAAACACTAAAGTAAAAATGTAAAAGCTGTGAAAGATGCTTAACATGGAAGATGCTGGGGTATGTTCTTGACATGTTTATATTCTAATTGTAAAGAACTCCCCCTTCATGTTTGCCACGGGTCACCAATTGGAGAGAAGAGTCGCTTTGAATATGAAAGAAGTGAGAAACAGGGCTTAGATGCCCCATCTAAGAATGAAACTATTATATGCGATGCATCAAACGTACCGTGCTTACAATGACATGATCTATTTCTCAAGGAAGCACTTAATTTGTGGCGCAGAGTTAATGTCAGACCATACAGATATACATACTATAGTAAGGGCGTATACATCCAGATAATTCCTACAATTAGATGCTTGTCTTCACAATCTCACTTGTTTATTAACTAATATCGAAGGGTCATTTTTTGTTATCGCTATATAATATGGAAGAAGTGATGAAGTATTTCAAGGGATAAAAATCTTCTCGCTAGAAAAAAAATAGAGCATGTAGCAGTCAGGCAACCTTATGCTTATTTGTGGGCGTCAAAGAACAACTGGAACCCTTTTCCTTTGCATGTAATTCATAAAGAAGAGTGCAGCTTTTTAAAAAGAGAGTCTCTTGCATATTAAAGATACTTTATAATGGAAGATGCCGAGCATGTTCTACAAACCTTTGTCATTTAGAGGTAAAGACCATCTACATGGTTATCACAAGTCAACATATGGACCCCAAGTGATCTTCCGTACGCAGATTATTGTAGCAGCTGTTGCCTGGATTGAAGGACGAGTGAATGGTGCATCAATTAAAGCCATGCATCAAAGGAGATTCTTAGACCGTAAAGCTTAGTCGTACAAAACTTAACACGAACCTGAAGGGCAACAAAGAGTAGTGCACAGCTATCTGTAAAAGTTGGTAAATTAGTAGAGAATATGATTTTTGTGGACACACAGAAAACGTTCCATTTGATTCCATACATAAAGGAATACAAAACATCCAAAGTAGACTTCTGCATAATACAACTTTCTTTTGCAATATTACCTATTTTAAGCTAACCACTTTTCTTACTCCAGTATTACCTATTTAAGCTAAGACAATACCTCTAGCAGCATAAAGGTGCGAACAGGGACGGATCCAGAAATTTTTTGAGTGGGGGCAAAATTTAACTGGAGGCAAAAAAAAATTTTTAGTGGGGGCAAAATTTTAAATTTTTTATGGGTTCAAAACTTAAAATAACAAATTTTTCATATAAAATTTTTTGGAGTCAGTGGCTCCGTCCCTGGGTACGAAACATAATAAGAACAAACCAGAAATATTCGATATGCTATTTCAGCTTTGACCAACATGCCACACACCAAAATTTTGTCCTACTCCATTCATATGAACGAAACAACTTTAAACGAACAAACCCAAAATCTTTCTGCAGCAAATCTCTGCTTCCTTTTACTTTTTCTGCAGCAACTTCCTTTTTCCAACTTGGACAACAAAAGCAGCAGAGTAGTTTAGCTTGCAAATTCATCTTCTCCATCATACCCCTCCTTGAATTTGCCATACAAAACTCCCAGCATTTCTTTTAATTGATCAATTCTTCCACGAGTTAACGATTTGGAAAACAAGACAGCCAATTAACTTTCAGATCAACATAATACAATATGGATTTCATCAGATTTCACAGCTTCACGAATGGCATGGAATTTTATGTTGATGTGCTTAGTTCTACCATGTAAAACCGAGTTTTTTGCAATTGTGATTGCAGACTTGTTATCGCAAAACAAAACAGTGGGCTCCAATTGTTTGAAACCCAAATCAGACATCATCTTCCGTAACCATACAGCTTAGTTCATGGCTCCTGTCAAGGCGATGTACTCGGCTTCAGCTGAGGATTGAGTCACCACCAATTGCTTCTTGGAATTCCAGCATATTGGACCTGAACTGAGGGTAAAGACATACCCAGAGGTGCTTTTCATATCATCGATGCTTTCTGCCTAGTCAGAATCCGAAAACCCTTGCAAGGATACTGAAATTCCTCTTTCATACAAAATTCGATCATTAATTGTCCCTTTAATGAACTTTAGAACTCATTTAGCAGCACATAAATGAAATTCGCTTGGTTCAGACATAAATCTTGATAAAAAACTTGTAGAAAACATAATATCGAACCTGGAAGCTGTCAAATATAGCAAACTTCCCACAATGCTTCGAAATACTTATGGATCCTTCAGCTTCTTTCCAGATTCCTTTGACAATTTGTGATTTAGGACCAATGGTGAGGCTGTCTCCTTGCAAATCTACAATTTGAATCTTTTCAAGAGATCAAAAGCATATTTTTGTTGTGAAATATAAATTCCCGCTGGCTCTTGGCTTACTTCCAACTGAGGAAGTAATTTATCAACCCAAGGTCTGACATCTCAAATTTTCTTTGCATGACCAATTTGAAATTGGTTATTTCATCCTGATTTGAACCTGTAATCAGTAGGTCATCGACATAAACTGAAACGAGCAGCAAAATTTCACCTTGGTCTTCCTTTACGTAGAGTGTTGCTTCATTCAAGCTCCTCCTGAATCCTGAATTTATGAGATATGCATCAATCTTTTGGTACCAGGTTCTGGGGGCCTGTTTCAGCTCATATAACGCCTTCCTTAGCCTGCAAACTTTGTATAAAGCAACTTCAAATCCTTCTGGTTGTTGGACGTAGATTTCTTCTTCAAGCTCTCCATTGAGGAAAGCTGATTTCACGTCGAGATAGAAAACAACCCATCCTTTCTAACCAGTAATTGCTAACAGCAGCCTTATGGTGTCATGACGAGCAACCGGCGTAAACGTTTCTATGTAATCGGCACCTGCAATTTGTGCAAAGCCCTTAACAACCAATCAAGCTTTGTGTTTGAAGATCAAGCCATCCGGATTGAACTTGGTTCTGAATATCCACTTCACTTCTATGGCTTTTCTTCCTACTAGTAAATCTGAAAGTTGCCAGATGTTATTTTTTTCAATCAAAACAATCTCATCTCGTATAGCTTGCATCCATTATGGTTGTTGAGCAGCTTCTGAAAAATTGGCTGGTTCGGCATAGACATAATTGCACTTTTCATAGATATTTGCCAAAGAGCTTGTTCGAATGACAGCTCCATCAGTTGTATCCTCGATTGAGAATTCTGCTTCTGCTTGAATTTGAGAAAGATGGTTAGGATCTTCTGTATTAGAATGCTTCTGTGGTTCTTTGCGTTCAAAATCCCAGAATTCATCTTCATCCACCTGAATATATCTGCTAATAACAATTCTGTTCAAGATTGGATCATAGATCCTGAATCCTTTGACTTCGGTTGAATAGCCAATGAAGATTCCTTTGGTAGCCCTTTCATCTAGCTTCGATCTCTTCACTGCAAGAATGTGATAAAAACAAAGAGATCCAAAAATTTTCAGATTTTTGACCGAAGGTTTGTTACCTGTCCATGCTTGGAATGGTGTCATTTGATCGACAGCCTTCGTTTGCAGGCGATTCAACAAGAATACAACAGTAGCAGTAGCTTCTGCCCAGAATTTTTTAGGAATTCTTTTGTTAAATAGCATGCTTTGAGCCATCTCCATAATGGTTCTATTCCTGCGCTTAGAGACTCCATTCTGTTGTGGAGTATAGGCTACAGTTAGTTGATGGATGATTCCTGAAGCTTTGCAAAAATTCTAGAATGTAGTTGAAACGTATTCACCGCCATTGTCAGTCCGGAGAACTTTGATGTAACTGTTGCTTTGATTTTCTACCAGGGGTTTGAAGCTTTTGAATGCTGTAAACACTTCATTTTTAGCCTTCAAGAAATATATCTAGGTCATCCTGGTGAGATTGTCAATGAACAGCGCAAAGTATCTGCTTCCATTTAAAGAATTGACTTGCATCGGGCCACAAATATCAGAGTGGACAATCTCCAACTTCAGCTTGGCTTTGTTGACTCCTCCTTTTGGAAATAGCTTCCTGACTTGTCGTCCAAGGGCACATCTAGCATATATATGAGCCGGTGTAATGATTTTTGGCAGATCTTGCACAAGCTCAGTTTTGGACATACCTTGTAGTTTTTTGAAACTCACATGCCCGAGTCTCCTGTGCCAAAGTTGGCTGTCTTCTTCCTTTGTTACGCTTGCTGTTCCTGTAGCTACTTCAAGGTTTATCAAGAAACTTCTTCCTAACATTTTGAGTCTTGCAATCTCCTTATCAAAATCATCAAAGATAAGGCAAGTTTTTCTTTTAAAATAAACCCCAAAACCATTGTCGAGCATTTGCGGAACACTAAGAAGGCTGATATGCAGTTCAGGAATGTAAAGTACATTTGTAAGATACCTTAGCCCTTTGTCGGTTTTGATAGCTACAACACGTCTTCCTTTGGCGTAGACAACCTGTCCATTCCCAAGCTTGATCTTGGCTGTAATGGATCTGTTGAGTTCAGTAAAGGCTGACTTATTGGGTGTCATGTGGCTGGTGCACTCGCTATCAACGAGCTAGGTGGTTTTGGCAGCTTCGGTTGATTCTTCGAAAGCCATGAAAAGATGTTCAAGTAGTTGTACTTCTTTTTCTGTTGTGACCTTTGCTTCCTCTTGAGGAGCTGAGGTTGTTTCTTCCCTCTGCTTGGCTTTACAAAATTTTTGGGTGTGTCCTGTTTTGTGGTAGTAATGACATTTGAATTTGCTTTTCTTCTTGAACCAGCAATCACTCGTCTGATGGTTGCTTTTCTTGCAGTGTGCACAGGCTTGAATCTTTCGCCTTTGTCCATCTTCTTGATTTCCTTTGAATTTGCTACTTGCTCTAGGTGGGTTTCCAAGTTTTCTGAATTTTGGGTTAAATTTCAGTTGAGCAGAAAATGCCCCTTCAAGCCCTTCTTCTGTCATAATGTGCAGTCTCTTCTCATGAGCCTCCAGCTTACTGCATAACTGTGCTACGGTTAAAGATTCCCAATCTCCTGCTTCTTCTATCGCTGCGATCTTTGCTTTGAATTTAGGAGAAATATTGATAAAGATTTTTTCGGAAATTTTTTTGTCTACAAATTCCTCACCATGGAGTTTCATCTGGTTCACAATGTCTAGAACTCTGTCAGCATATGCTTCAATGAGCTCATCCTCCTTCATTTTTAAGAATTCGAACTGCCTTCGTAACATCAGCAGCTTGGTAGCCTTGATCTTATCTGAGCCTTCATACTTTGCCTTTAGCCAATCCCAGATCTCCTTTAGCGATTCCATGTTCATTATGGACGTAGAAATGTGGTTAGCAAGACTACTATGGCTTTGTCCTTTTTCAGTAGTTCAGCTTCGTGTTCCCACATCTGGGCAACTATGGGATTTGCTCTTAGAGCTAGTGGTCCGATGCCTGCTTCAACCACCTTCCAATGTCCCTGTGATTTGAGGTGAAAACGCATCTTTACAGACCAAATGTGAAAGTGCTTGCCATCAAAAATTGGTACGTTGGGTATTGAGGAGGACGTTGAACTTATTGCTGCCATTTTCTTCAGTTCCTGATTTGGATGGTTGCTACGCTGGTTGAAATTGAATAATTGATTTCAAAGTTGATCTCCACAGTCCCGAAGGAATTGGAGCTCTAATGCCATGTAAAGGTGGGTAAATTAGTAGAGAATATGATTTTTGTGGACACATAGAAAATGTTCCATCTGATTCCATACATAAAGGAATACAAAACATAACTTTATGACATAACATATTTTAACAAATAAGTTCCGCCTAAGTTCTATAACAGTTTTATTTTTTAACAAATAAGTTCATAACTTTATGACATAACATATTTCATTTACTACTCAACATATTTATGGTTATAAGAGATTTATCAGCATTTGAAAATTCTCTCCCATCTCCAATTGTTGTGAAGATGTTCCGGTAAGACTGACTTTTCCTTTCTATTATGCATAGATGTTGAATACTATTTCATATGAAGGTCAATAATTCACTTTTGAAGAACAGATGACTTAAAGTCTCTTGACTCGTGAATGCATAACTAGTATATGTCAAAAAGTGGAATCAATTAGGTTTAAAGTAATATTGAAGTATTTGATTAACCCTTGTCAAGGCATTTTTAATCTATGGAAGAAATATGACTTATAATATCCTAATTAATCAAGAACTATTCAAGAATTATTATAAATGCAAAGAAATCAAAAGTTTTGTATTACGAGTATTCACAAGGCCTTTGATTTTATAAGATAGAATTTTCTTTATTCAATGTTAAAAGCTTTTGAATTCCCAATTTAATGCCTCAGTTGGCTATACCATAGTGTCCCGATAGCATCTTATAGTATCTTTATTAATGGTGAGCCTACCAACTATTTGAAGGAGTCAAGATAAATGTTAAAAACTTAAAACTATTAACCTTTCTTTTTTAAATGATTTACTGTTATTTTCTGGAGTAAAGAAAACCTCAATTCAAGTCTTCGTAAATTCTTTAGAAGAATTAAAGAAACTTTCATGCCTTGATACACTCGGAAAAGTAGCTTTTGTATTTCAGTTGGAGACTCTGATCATAATGACTATATTGCTCAAGAAACAAACTTTCAAAGTGCTAACTTCTACTCAAGTGTTTAAGGGTCTTTATCACTTATATAAGATTAATATATAAAGACCATCAATCCCTCCCAAACTACACACAAAAGAAAATTAACCATTAAAACATCAAGTTTCTTTCTTACAGGGATACTCCAGTTAGTTATTTCAGTCTTGAATAATCTTTATACTCTTGAAGATGCCACTCCGAGAGTTGAAGATAGCACCTCCTCTACTCAGCCTGTCGAGCAAGAATGATGGTTGAAGCTTTTCATCAAACACCTTCTCCACTGTTCACGCAAGCTTCAGCTAAATAGAAATTTGGAACTTCTGGTCTTTAAATTTTCATCCTAATATTTCATCAACTTTGTAACAAGGACTCCTCACTAATTTATGAATGTAAGGCTAGAGATTTGGTGTAACTGGAAAAATGAATGTTGCTCTCACTCGAATCCAAACTCTCAGAATTTCAAGCTATTTGTTTTGTATGTATACTACTACTGCTACTCACTCTTTAAGGCTAAGTTTACTTCTGGGACTCAAAACTAAAATGACAATACAAAAGCAGATCTGATGAACTAAATGAAACTTATATGTTGATAAAATTTGTGATTTCCACCTTCAAACCAATCCTAAACCAGCTTCAGGATTTTTGCAAGAACAGAACATCAACTAATGCTTCTACTCCACTTCTGTTATTCAACCTCAAACAGCTTGCTATTGGAAATAAAAAATGAAACATAACATGAAAATTGAAACTTGAATAAAAATGATCTTGTATTGAAGGTTTTCTGTTTTCTTTCATTACATATCTAAAAGTGAAAATAAGGAGCTTTATATTTAGCTCTAGTATGTTATGATACAATTTGATCCTGAACTAAAAGATAAAGACTTGAACTGATGAGTAAAACTAGACTAGTACAGACATTTCTTGATTTAGCAAAACACAAAAGCAACTCACTTTGTCTTTAGCATAACTAAAACTAACATTGAAAAAAAAGCTGAAACTTGTAACAGTAGGGAGCATTTTCTAAAAAATAGCAGACATGAAGAAAGTGTTGCATGATGATCTGGCCACATAACGATCTATCCATATCTTCATTAATTAATCCTAACAACATTCTTATAGCTTGATTCTTGTTCAGCAACATTAATCAGCCATATTGCACTTCAATACATCAATTTGCCCTGTTTGTTCTATTTGCTTTTCCTTCTAGACTACTGATTCAAATTTCTGTTGTGCATTCGAGAACCTTGTATTTGCATTTTTCATTTTCCATCCTCTTCTCCTCTTTTGCTTCATTCATCTGATCTTGGACTTCATTGCCTCGATCCATGCATCTTTGAATTATGCCTAGGATCATCAATTCCAATCTCCATTTGCACTTGAACCCCTTCAGCTTTCCCTTCACCTTCCTCTTCTTCCTTACCTTCACTGTCATTGCAAGCTCCTCCACCAATTTCAACATTTCAGGCTACACAAGACAATTCAACTTAACAGCTCCTCCTTTGTCTTGTGGAGCCTGCACACCAATCATCCTTTTAAGTGATTCAAACCTCCATCTTGGTAATGCTTTAGTGAATACATCAGCAAGTTAAAAGTTTGATCGACAAAAAGCCATCTTAATTTCCTTATCTTCAATCAATTCCCTAACATAATAATACTTGACTCTCATATGCTTAGTTCTCATATGATCAGAAGGGTTTTCAACCATTGCTATTGCTGTACTTGAATCACAATATATAGTCACACATTTTCCTTGCAATTCATCAACATCCATCAGAATCTTCTTCATCCATTGTGTTTGCTTGGCTGCCATGTTAACAGCCACATACTCAGCCTCAGCCGTGGATTAAGCTACTACCTTTTGCTTCCTTGAACTCCATGCAAAGATACCAGTCCCCAAACTACAATAATATCCACTCCTACTCTTGCAATCTTCATTTCCAGCATAGCTTACATCACTAAACACATATAATTCCACATTTTTCCTTCTTCCATACCATATACCATGATCAATCGAATGTTTTATATATCTCAACACTCTTCTAGCATATAATGCATGATATCTTGAAGGATTATGATTGAAAGCAGCTAATATGTTGATAGCACACGCAATGTCAGGTCTTGATGCACTTAAATACATTAATGAACCAATCATGCTTCTATAATTGGTTTCATCAAATTGTTCACCTGTTTTTGTTGCCTCCAACTTCAATTGATGCTCCATTGGTGTTGTCATGCCACTGCTATCCTTCAAACCGAATTTATCAATCAATTTCTCAGCATACTTCCTTTGATGAATGAAGATGCCATCCTTTCTTTGCTGAATTTCCAAACCCAAGAAGTATCTCATCTCTCCCAAATCAGTCATTTGAAATTCTGATTTCATTGAATCCTTAAACTCACTCACAAGCTTATCTTTAGTCCCTATAAGCAACAAATCATCAACATATAATGAGCATATCAATTTCCCTTCGGCATAAGGCTTAACATATAATGTTGCTTCACTCTTGCTTCTCTTAAAGCCATTTCGCATCAAGTAGTTGTTGATTCTTGAATACCAAGCTCTTGGAGCTTGTTTCAAGCCATACAAAGCCTTTATCAATTTGTACACTTTATGTTCTTGCCCCTCTTTCACATAACCTTCTGGTTGCTTCAAGTAAACTTCCTCATCTAGCATTCCATTCAAGAATGCACTCTTGACATCCATTTGATGCACTTTTCACCCATTGTTTGCTACTAGTGCCAATAACATCCTCACCGTGTCTAACCTTGCAACTGGAGCATAGGTTTCAGTATAATCTATCCCATACTCTTACTTATATCCCCTCACAAGTAGTCTTGCTTTGTATTTGTTGATTGAACCATTTGGATTTAACTTCTCCTTGAATATCCACTTCGAATCCATAACCTTGGTTTCTAGACTTGGTAAATCTACTAACAACCACGTTCCATTTTCTTCAATTGCCTTCATTTCTTCATCCATAGAGCTCTTCCATACTCCTTGCTTGATTGCTTGTTTGAATGTCTTCGGCTCTGAACCAACTACCAAGGCAGATTCAACAATGGTTAAAGCTTAGGTTCTTCTTCATCTTCAGCCTTGTACCTAAAATCAAAAATGGGGTTAGTTTCTCTATAAATTAATGCCAAGTCCCTTGTCTTGTGAGCACTATTGGAGCTTGATGAGTCTTCTTGAGAATCTGAACTCACTCTTTCACTTCCAGGACTTGACAGATGCTCCTCCTGAGCTTCATCACTGTCAATTCCATCTGAACTATATGTATCAGAGTGAGGAGTCTCCTCCTGAGATCCATCACATCCAAGATTGTGATCATCATCTACAACTTCTCTTGCTGTCTCATCTACATTTGGATCAGTTAATGGAAATTCAACACCAATTCTCCCTGACCTTCCATCAATCAGCTCATCCCAATTCCATTTCTCATTTTCATCAAATTTTACATCTCTAGACACCATAATCTTCCCTATTTTTGGATTGTAAATCCGATACCCTTTTGACTCTCCACTATATCCCATCATCACCCCCTTGATTTCCTTCTCATCTAACTTGGTTCTTCTAGCTTTAGGAATGTGCATATATGCTATGCACCCGAAGACTCTCAAATGTTGCACCTTTGGTTTCAATCCAAACCAGACCTCAAATGGAGTCTTCCCATCCAATGCCCTAGTCTTCAATCGATTCTGAAAATACACTACTGTGTAGCATGCCTCAGTCTAAAACTTCCTTCGCACTTTCATCCCAATCATCATTGATCTAGCCATCTCTACTATGCTCCTATTCTTCCTCTCCGATACTCCATTCTGTTATGGTGAATAAGCAACAAAGAATTGATGAAATATTCCCTCATTTTCAAAGTATTTCTTCATCTCATTTGAAACATATTCTCCTCCCTTATCACTTCTTAAGCATCTTACTTTGTTTCCACTTTGACTTTCAGCTTTAGCTCTCCATACCTTAAACAATTCGAATACTTGGTCTTTGCTTTTCATAAAATAGATCCACGAGTATCTTGATGAATCATCAATAAACTCCACATAATATTTGCTTCCCCCACTGATGGAGTATTCATTGGTCCACATACATCAGTGTGTACCAATTGTAGCCTTTCGGTTGCTCTCCAATCACTTGTTCGGAAGGGTAATACATTTCTCTTTCCTTTGGCACAAGGTTCACACACATTCTTCAATTTGGAGCTCAATTGAGGTAACCTAAAAACTAGCTCTTTCTTCTGCATTTCAATTATGTAATCAAGGCTTGCATGTCTATACCTTCTATGCCACAATTGGTTTAGCTCATTCATTGGCATTGCAGCAAATGCACCTTTAACTTCAGCCATCTTCAACTTGAAAATTCTGTTCACCATTGGAATGCTATGTATCAGCTCACTTTTTGCATTAAAGATCTTACACATTTCATCCTCAAAATGCACTTTGTATTTCTTCTCCAAAAGCTGGCCAACACTTATAAGATTTTGATCAAGTTCAAGTATGTATTATACCTCTTCAAGGATAGTATGTCCAACCTTGGTTCCCAACTTCACAGCCCCTTTTCAAGTAATAGGTAAGATCTCCCTATTTCCTATTTTAACCACAGCATTGACTCCATCTTTCTTCTCTATAAATGCTTCCTTCTTCTTTGTCATGTGGTTGGAACAACCACTATATATCAGCCATCCACATCTCTTCTCATTCATCACTTCGGGTTCATACACATTATCAGCAGATTCCACTTCCAAACCTTGGCAAATTTCTGCTACAAATACACTCTCTTCAGTTATGGCTTTGTTTGTTTGGTTTTTGGTTTGCGAAGGTTCAGGTTGGGTGCTTGACATGTTTGATAAGTTGTTTTAAGAGTTTAAATGTGTTTGTGGTTGTGAATATGAGACTAATTCAGTCATCAGGTTTGTGCCTTGGAATTGTTGGCTTGATAGGTTTGGCAAAGTTGTTTGAAAAGTATGATGAGTTTGATGTATTGAGCTAGATTGAGGTAAGTTTGGTTGAGTCATTTGAGGGTAATAGGCATAGGATTGAGGGATCAAAGAAGGTTGAGGCAATTGAGGTTGATATATATGCTGTTGAGGAATTGGAAATGGGGTTATGCAAGGTTGAGCTAGTTGGGATGATTGATGAATTTTTGGTTTTCTAACAAAATGAGCTTGGTGTATTTGAGATTCAGAAGTAAGTTGGTAAGATTGTGGTTGAGATGGCATCATGTTTGGTGAGGTATTTGATCTTTGAAGAGGATGTATTGGAGGTGGCTTGCCAAAGAGTGAGCTTTGAGGATTTTGTTGCTCCTTCATCCATTTTTCATAGCA
>JAOSBL010000002.1:32729151-32745829 GCA_027568915.1 Erythroxylum roraimae | reverse complement strand
ATATGGTGTTAGGATGGATGTTGGAAGCTTTGGAGAGGCATTGGAGGACTTTGGGGAACCCCAATGTCCGTTTAACGAACATAAGGTCCGTTAAACAGACCTTCTCGGGTGTAAAAACACCCCTTGGCCAGTCTATGTCTGTTAAACGGATATGGATGTCTGTTTAACGGACCTTCTTGGGTCATTTTGGCCTCTCAAACCCGATACATGTCTGTTAAACGGACAGATTGTGATTTTTGACACTTTTAGAGGCAGAATCTCATGTTGGGGTCTCATTAAAGTTGTAGATCTAGAAGTCTTCTTTCAAATGGTCTAAAAACGAAATCAATCCGACTTTTGTGGTGAAATTTATGGCAATCGCGCCAAGATAGGTTCAAATCGATTTAGGGTATGAACATGGTCTACTCTTTTGGGCATAACTCCCTCATCCGACCTCCAATTGAGGTGATTCTTGGACCAATAGATTACTAACACATGTATCGTTCTCTCCATAAAAATTTGTGTCATTTGGAGTTGATTTGAGAAAGTTTTCATTAAATTAAGTGAGAGGTCGATTAGGAGAGCATGTTTGGGAGTATGAGCACACTTAGGCTTTTTAAGCATATCTTGAGCTATAGTGCTCCGATTGAGGTGATTCATGCTTCAAAACAAACTAGAGACACAGAGCTACAATTTCTTTGAAGAAGTCAAGTTGAAATTCTAGTTTGAAGATTTCCAAATTTTGTTCATGAATTAGGAGAAATGAGTTTGAGCATGGTGACTGATTTGTATGGGCACACCATTGAAAAAAATTGTGAGGAAAAAAAATTATGATGGCTAATTAGGGTTCTTGGAATAAACCCTCAAGGTAATATGCGCGCATTCATGTTTTCACAAGAGTTGGATTTCGGAATCAAGCGGGACCCAACAGATGTTTAAGTCTGCAAGAGTTGGGTTCTAAAGTACGGATCCAACATAGGTGGTATCAGAGCAAGGGTTGGGTTCCGAAAACGGGATCCAATATAGGTGGTATCAGAGCAAGGGTTGGGTTCTGAAATCGGGATCCAACAAATATGTTCATATATGTTAGGATATTTACTATGTTAGGAGTTGTTGTGCAAATAGAACTCTATCTTGGATGAAGATTTACATAGATTACGTTTCTTATGGAGATTGTGTGGGCATAGAACTATAGTGGGCGTGTGTGTCAAGACCTCTGTGTGCATTGGGAAACAATTTTTTACTATATCTTTGGTGAATTAGGTAACAGATGGTGGATGACATAACCCATGGTGCGTGGTCAATGCGTGTGTAGCAGAAAATATCTCCAGGTGTTATTTTTGTATGTGGGCAGCTGGGTTTACTGGTTAACTGATTGCGAGTATGTGAAGTTTTTGTACATGAGCTGATAGTTCTTTGTGGCTACGACATTTTGAATTGCTCAGGGCTTGGTGTTGAGGTTGCACTACATGGCTCACGATTAAGGCGATTTGTCCATTATGTGCATCTTCTACCGAAGGCGTATTTGCTTAATTAGTTGTGCGTGATGTCTTCCTCTGCTACTGTGAGTTGATGTTGGAGTTTGCAAAAATTAATCCATAGTTTGCTGCGACAACTTTCAGGTTTATTTCAGTAAAGCTAAACCTTTTGAGAAGTTTTTTTTAATCTTAAGTGTTTTCCGTTCTTCTTCTTAGTTAGTCAATCACTTGAGTTATTTATTTTTTGTTCTTTCGTTGAAAAAAGTGTTGAGAAAATCCTCAATTGTGGTTAACATGAGTCGGTCACATTATTGGGTGTGAAGTTTTTTCATGGGTAGTGAGGATGAGGGATAATGTCAAAGGTTAAGTGGTGTTGGTTCAGTAAAGACTTGTATAAAACTATTGTCGTTAGTGAAAGAATTAAGCTAGGTAAGGGTAGCCCCGTAGACGTAGGCAAGGTGTGCCGAACTATGTTACCAAATTTTGGTGTTGATATGTTTAATTTTGTATTTACTTTTTTTTCATTTGTGCTAAAATTTTTACAGTTGTTGAAATAGTTACTTTATATCTAGAAACCGACAAATACAGTTATAAGTAACAGCGACAAAACCTTACAAGTAACTGCGGTCAAATCAAACTTTTTGCAAAACTACTACACCCCTTTGGTTTACTTCAATTGGTATCAGAGCAAGGTCACCAAATTAGGACTTGGTACAACAAGTTAGTGCAGATTGGAGTTTCCCAAACATGGCTACGAGAGAGGGTGCATCGATCACCAGACCACCACTGTTGGACGGCTCTAACTATCGTGTATGGAAATCACGGATGAGAGTCTTCATCCAGGCTCAACATACAAAAGCTTAGCATTCGATAGTATAGAGGTGGACACATCCGATGATTACTGACGATAAGGGTGAGGCATTTTTGAAAGATTCATCTGAATGAATAAAAGCCGAAGAAGAGAGGGCACTTGGAAACTCATAAGTAATGCACGTAATTTTCATTGTTGTCGATGAAGAACGCTTCTCAATGATATTGGCCTATGAGTTGACTAAAGAAGCGTGGGATACTTTGCAGATTATTTATGAAGGGTTCAAATTTGTGATAGCGTCAAAACTTCAAATGTTAGCTGTAAGGTTTGGAGAACTAAAGATGAATGAAAATGAGACTATTGGAGATTTTCATGAAAGATTACGTGGTATAGCAAATCAGGCACATCAACTCTAGGAAAAATATTGTAACTTGAAACTAGTTAAGAAGATATTAAGATCATTGCCTTTGAGATTCATACCGAAAATTATAGCTATCAAAGAAGCCCATGATATCACTGAATTGTATTTGGATAAGGTAATTAGGATTCTTGCTAACAGGGACTGTGTGCTTTACATTTTTAAAGTATAGTTTGATGTTATTTATTAAAAAAACAAAAAATGGTTTGAAGGAGTTATCGTTTAGGCTTTCTGAGTTTTTTATTTATAGGCTTTCTAAGGTTTAGTTGATTGATATGTACGTGAGGCTATGCTTGATGATGGAGTTTTTGAACTTAATGAGTCATATACGGATGGCTTTGATGTGAGTAATGATACTTTGGCGAGTGCTTTGACTAGTGATAAATTGTCATTTTGGCATACTTATGATTCTTCTGCTGCACCTATTGCTAATTTTTATGCTTCTTTATTCATTGAGATTGATCACATTAAGGGGTACTCTTGTTTTGACATTGTTTTTGTCCTAAAGGGGTGACATCAGATTATGTTTTATGACTGTTCAATTCAAAGGGAGATTTTAAGGTATCTCCATGATTATTAATCTTACTTTTTGGAGTCTTTTTGTCCCAATGGGGAGAAATTTGGATGGTTAGATATATGATGGATGTTTAATATTATTTCTTTGGATGTTTCTTGAACTTGAAGAATTGATGGATGTTCTTTGGAACTTGACCTTGGATTGAGGGGGAGTATTGTAACTTTAGTACATTTATATGTTTGTTTAAGTGATTCAAGAGAAGTTTTTGTTTGTGACAAAAATGCCAAAAAGGGGGAGATTGTTTGAATATTTACTATGTCCTATTATTTTAGTTTTGGCATATTTGATTATTGGATATTTAGATAATAGAAAAATATATATATAAAGAAGTCTTACTTGAATTGGCTTCTTGGATAGAGTTGTTGTGCAAATAGAACTCTAACTTGGATGAAGATTTACGTGGATTACGTTTCTTGTAGAGAATGTGTGGGCACAGAAGTGCAGTGGGTGTGTGAGTGTGTGAAGACCTTTGTGTGCAGTGGGAAACAATTGTTTATTGTATCTTTGGTGAATTAGGTAACAGATGGTGGATGACGTAACCCATGGTGTGTGGTCCATACGTGTGTAGCAGAAAACATCTCTAGTGTTATTTTTGTATGTAGGCAGCTAGATTTACTAGTTAATTGATTGTGAGTGTGTTAAGTTTTTGTACTTGAGCTGATAGTTCTTTGTGGCTGTGACATCTTGAATTGCTCACGGCTTGGTGTTGAGTTTTCACTGCATGGCTCCCAATTAAGTCGATTTATCCATTATATGTGTCTTCTACCGAAGGTGTATTTTCTTGATTAATTGTGCGCGATGTCTTCCTCTACTGCCGTGAGTTAATGTTGGAGTTTGCAAAAATTAGTCCATAATTTGCTACGACAACTTTCAGATTTATTTCAGTGGAGTTGAACCTTTCGAGAAGTTGTTTTTTTTTTTATCTCAAGTGTTTTTTGTTCTTCTTTTTAGTTAGCCAATCACTTGAGTTATTTATTTATTGTTCTTTTGTTAAGAAGAGTGTTGAGAAAATCCTATGTTGAGGTTAATACGAGTCGGTCTTGTTATTGTGTGTAAAATTCTTTCACTAGTAGTGAGGACGAGGGATAATGTCAAGGGTTAAGTGGTGTCGGTCCAATAAAGCCTTGTATTAAACTATTATTGTTAGTGAAAGAATTAAGCTAGGTGAGAGCCTTGCAGACGTAGGCAAGAGTGTCGAACTGCATTACCAAATTTTGGTATTGATCTGTTTAATTTTGTATTTATTTTTCTATTTTTGTTTGTGCTGAAAAATTTACAGTTGCTGGTAGAGTTAATTTATATCTAGTAACTGACAGATACAGTTACAAGTAATTACGGCCAAATCAAACTTTTTGTTAACCTACTACACCCCTTCGGTTTTCTTCAATTGGTATAAAAGGAAGATCATCAAATGAAGACTTTGTACAACAAGTAGGTGCAGATTCGAGTTTTGTAATCATGGCTACGAGAGAACATGCATTAATCACCAAGCCACCACTATTGGATAGCTTAACTATCCTGCATGGAAATCACAGATGAGAGTATTCTTCTAGGCTCAAGGCACAAAGCTTGGCATTCGGTAGTTCATGGGTGGACGTATCCGATGATTACTGACGATAAGGGTGAGGCATTTTTAAAAGATCCATCTAAATGGACAAGAGCCAAAGAAGAGAGGGCACTTGGAAACTCAAAAGCAATGCACACAATTTTTAGTGTTTTTGATGAAGGACGATTCTCGATGATAACGGCTTGTGATTCAGCTAAAGAAGCGTAGGATACTTTGCGGGCTATTCATGAAAGGCCCATATCTGAGACAACATCAAAACTTCAAATTTTAGCTATAAGGTTTGAAGAACTAAAGATGAATGAAAGTGAGACTATTGGGGATTTTCATAAATGATTGCGTGATATAGCGAATCGGGCACATCAACTCGGGAAGAAATATTCTAACTTGAAACTAGTTAAGGAGACATTGAGATCATTGCCTCCGAGGTTCATACCAAAATTTGTAGCCATCAAAGAAGCCCATGATATCACTGAATTGTCTTTGGATAAGGTAATTGTGATTCTTACTAACTTTGAGATGAATTTGTTGAGGGATAATTAACAGAAGAGCAAAGGATTGGCATTGCAAGCCGAGATTGGTAAAGTCGTGAATGACTTCGAAGATCAATCTGATGAGAATGAGGATATGGAGTGATTGAGAAGAAATTTTAGTAAGTGGTTAAAGAAAGCGAAGAAGGATAGATCTGATTTTAGGCAAAACAGTGGGAGCTCATCAAATAGAAATTTCAAACAACAAGCCAGAACTCAGAAGGGTGAGAAAAATGAGAAGAATTCAATGCTATGAGTGTCAGGGCTTCAAACATGTGCAATCAAAATGTGCTAATACCTTGAATAAGAGAAAAGGGAAATCTTTTAGTAGCACTTGGAGTGAGAATGAATCCGAAAGTGAATATGGTAGTGAAGAAGAAATTGCAAATGGTGTTGCTTTAGTTTCTTTGTATGACAAAAATCTAGTTACATGTCTAACAATAACTAAAAAGGAAGTAATTGAAGACAAAAAAGGGGCAAATCAGAAAATTTTGAGAAAAACAAAAACATATTAGGTCAAGATACAATATAAGATTATGGCAGTGATGAAAGTGGATCAAATGATAAAAGAAAGAATATTTATGAAGCTTACGAAGTGATGTATGAAAAAGGGTGAAAACATGTAGAAAGAATGAAAGGTTGAAGGAAGAAAACTTCTCTACGAAGAACATTATCCAAGATTTAGAGAAGAAGTTGATGGTAGCTTTAGACGAGCTCGGTGAAACCAGACTAAAGTTAGTAAGTACTGAAAAGGGTTTGAGAATGTTGAATGGAGGTACTGAAAAGTTAGAAAAGTTGATCGAAATCGGTATGGTTAAAGGGGATCTTCAAGGAATTGGTTACAAAGGATAGTGCTCAAAGGTGAATGATGAGAAAATTGATATACCCATATCTGTCCAAGAAGAAACATCGAGGAAGAATCAAAGATTTGTTCCTATATGTTATTTTTGCAGAGTTATAGGGCACATAAGGCCAAAATGCTATAAGTTACTGCAAATGTTGTTTCAAAAAAGCCAAAGCCGAAGGACCTTTTATCCCTCATATAAATTTCATAATCAACCTTTAGTACTGAAATCCACTTCGATTAGAAAGGGTCAAGGATAAGAACAAAGACGTAGTGAAGGAAAAATAACAAATTATTCATATTCACAGTTAGTTACTACTTTTGAAGAAACTGTTCAAACTGAGGATAAGTCATTACTTCAAATGAGGAAATCAACTAGACAGTTGATGACCGAGATAATGGGACGAGGAATAAGCTCGGGTTTGAATTTCTTCGAGGGGCACAGGGACTGTGTGCTTTACATTTTTGAAGTATAGTTTGATGTTATTTATAAAAATACAAAACAAAAAAAGAGTTCGAAGGGGTTTTTGAACTTAATGAGTCGTATGCGGATGGCTTTGATGTCAGTAATGATACTTTGGCGAGTGTTTTGGCTGGTGGTGAATTGTCATTTTAGCATACTTATGATTCTTCCGTTGCACCTATTTAAGATTTTTATGCTTCTTTATTCTTTGAGTTTGATCGCATTAAAGGTATTCCTGTTTTGACATTGTTTTATCCCAAGGGGGAGGCACCATATTGTTTTGGTGACACTGCAATTCAGGGGAAGATTTTAAGGTATCTCTGTGACTATTAATCTTGCTTTTTGGCATCTTTTTGTCCCAAGGGG
The DNA here is from genome assembly GCA_027568915.1 of Erythroxylum roraimae. Taxonomy (NCBI): domain Eukaryota; kingdom Viridiplantae; phylum Streptophyta; class Magnoliopsida; order Malpighiales; family Erythroxylaceae; genus Erythroxylum; species Erythroxylum roraimae. The sequence continues at coordinate 32,738,799 of JAOSBL010000002.1, read as the reverse complement.
GAGAAATTTAGATTATTAGATATTTGATGAATGTTCAATAATGTTTCTTTGGATGTTTCTTGAACTTGAAGAATCTGATGAATGTTTTTTAGACCTTGACCTTGGATTGAGGGGGAGTATTGTAACTTTAATACATTTATACGTTCGTTTATATGGTTCAAGAGAAGTTTCTGTTTGTGACAAAAATACCAAAAAGGGGGAGACTATTTGGATATTTATTATATCATATTATTTTAATTTGGGCATTTTTGACTATTGGATATTCAGATAATAACAAAAAATATAAATAAAAAAGTCTTTCTTGAATTGGCTTCTTGGATAGAGTTGTTGTGAACTCTATCTTGGATGAAGATTTATGTCGATTATGTTTCTTATAGAGATTGTGTGGGCATAGAAGTGCAGTGCGCCTGTGTTTGAAGACCTCTGTGTGCAGTGGGAAACAATTGTTTATTGTATCTTTGGTGAATTACGTAACAGATGGTGGGTGACGCAACACATGGTGTGTCGTCCATGCATATGTAGCAGAAAACATCTTTCGGTGTTATTTCTATATATGCGTAGCTAGGTTTAATGGTTAGTTGATTGTGAGTATGTGAAGCTTTCATACATGAGCTGATAGTTCTTTGTGGGTGCGACATCTTGAATTACTGATGTCTTGGTGTTGTGTTTTCATTGCATGGCTCAAAATTAAGTCGATTTGTCCATTGCGTGCGTCTTCTACCAAAGGCATATTTGCTTAATTAGTTGTGCATGATGTCTTCCTCTGTTGTAGTGAGTTGATGTTAGAGTTTGCAAAAATCAGTCCATAGTTTTCTACGAAAACTTTCATATTTATTTTGGTGCAGCTAAACCTTTCGAGAAGTTTTTTTTATCTCAAGTGTTTTCTGTTCTTGTTCTTAGATAGAAAATCACTTGAGTTATTTATTTATTGTTCTTTCGTTAAAAAGAGTGTTGAGAAAATCCTTTGTTGAGGTTAACGCGAGTCAGTCATGTTATTGGGTTTGAAATTCTTTCACGGGTAGTGAGGGCAAGGGATAGTTTCAAGGGTTAAGTGGTGTGGGCTCAGAAAAGCCTTATATAAAACCATTGTCTTTAGTGAAAGAATTAAGATGGGTGAGGACCCCGCAGATGTAGGCAAGGTGTGCCGAACTGCGGTACCAAATTTTGATGTTGATTTGTTTAATTTCACTTTTATTTTTCTGTTTTCGTTTTTGCTAAAAAATTTACAATTGCTGATACAGTTACTTTATATCTAGTAACCGACAGACACAGTTATGATTCTTTCGCTACATCTATTGTTGATTTTTATGCATATTTATTTGTTAAGATCGATGGCATTAAAGATATTCCTGTTTTGACATTGTTTCGTCCCAAGGGGGAGACATTAGATTGTTTTTAGTGACTGTTCAATTCATGGGGAGATTTTAAGGTATCTTTGTGACTATTAATCATACTTTTTGGCATCTTTTGGTCCCAAAAAGAGAAATTTGGATGATTAGATATTTGATGGATGCTCATTATTGTTTATTTGGATGTTTCTTGAACTTGAAGAATTTGATGGATGTTCTTTGGAACTTGACCTTGGATTGAGGGGGAGTATTATAACTTCAGTACATTTATATATTCATTTATGTGATTTAAGAGAAGTTTCTGTTTGCGACAAAAATGCCAAAAAGGGGGAGAATTTTTGGATATTTACTATGTCCTATTATTTTAGTTTTGTCATTTTTGACTATTGGATATTTAGATAATAACAAAAAATATATATTAAGAAGTCTTACTTGAATTGGCTTCTTGGTTAGAGTGTTTGTGTAAATAGAACTCTATCTTGGATGAAGATTTACGTGGATTACGTTTCTTATGGAGATTATGCGGGCATAGAAGTGTAGTGTGCAATGGGAAGAAATTGTTTATTGTATCTTTGGTGAATTAGGTAAGTAGATGGTGGATGACATAACCCATAGTGTGTGGTCCATATATGTGTAGCAGAAAACATCTCTGGGTGTTATTTCTGTATGGAGGCAGCTGGGTTTACTGGTTAACTGATTGTGAGTGTGTGAAGTTTTTCTACGTGAGCTAATAGTTCTTTGTCGCTGCAACATCTTGAATTGCTCACAGCTTGGTGTTAAGTTTTCACTGCATGGCTTATGATTAGGTCAATTTATCGATTTTGTGCGTCTTCTACTAAAGGCGTATTTGCTTGATTAGTTGTGCGTGATGTCTTCCTCTACTGCTATGGGTTGATGTTGGATTTTGCAAAAATTAGTTCATATTTTGCTGTGATAACTTTCAGATTTATTTCAGTGGAGTTGAACCTTTTCTAGAAGTTGTTTTTTTTAATTTCAAGTTTTTTTTGTTTTTATTTTTAGTTAGTTAATCACTTGACTTATTTATTTATTGTTCTCCTGTTAAGAAAAGTGATGAGAAAAATCCTCTGTTAAGGTTAATACGAGTTAGTCGTGTTATTATGTGTGAAATTCTTTCACGAGTAGTGAGAACGAGTGATAATGTCAAGGGTTAAAGGGTGTCGGTTTAGTAAAGCCTTGTATAAAACTATTATCGTTAGTGAAAGACTTACGCTAGATAAGGGCCCCACAGTTGTAGGCAAGGCATGTTGAACTACGTTACCAAATTTCGGTGATGATCTATTTAATTTCGTATTTATTTTTCTGTTTTCATTTGTGTTGAAAAATTTACAGCTGCTAATACTGTTACTTTATGTCTAGTAACCAACAGATACAGTTATAAGTAATTGCAGTAGAACCTTATAAGTAACTGCGGTCAAATCAAAGTTTTTGCAAAACTACTATACGCTTTCAGTTTTCTTCAATTGGTATCAGAGCAAGGTCATCAAATTAGGACTTGGTATAGCAAGTTGGTGCCGATTAGAGTTTTGCAAACATGGCTACGAGAGAGGGTGCATTGAACACCAGGCCACTACTGTTGGACAACTCTAATTATCCTGCATGGAAATGACGGATGAGAGTCTTCTTCCAAGCTCAAGGTACAAAAGCTTGGCATTCGGTAGTACATTGGTGGATGCATCCGATGATTACTAACAATAAGGGTGAGGAACTTTTAAAAGATCCATCTGAATGGACTAGAGCCAAAGAAGAGAGGGCACATGGAAACTCACAAGCAATGCACACAATTTTTAGTGCTGTTGATGAAGGATGCTTCTCAATGATATCGGCCTGTGAGTCAGCTAAGGTAGCGTGGGATACTTTTGCAGACTATTCATGAAGGGTCCAATCTGTGATAACGTCAAAACTTCAAATGTTAGCTGTAAGGTTTGAATAACTAAAGATGAATGAAAATAATACTCTTGGGGATTTTCATGAAAGATTACATGATATAGTGAGTTAGGCACATCAACTCGGGGAGAAATATTCTAGCTTGAAACTGGTTAAGAAGACATTTTGATCGTTGCCTCTGAGGTTCATACCAAAAAATCTGGCTATAAAAAATGCCCATCATATAACTGAATTATCTTTTGATTAGGCAATTGGGATTCTTACCAACTCTGAGATTAATTGGTTAAGGAATAACCGAGAGATGAATTATCTTGAATTGCTCACGGCTTGGTTTTGAGTTTTCACTATATGTCCATTGCGTACATCTTTTAACGAAGGCGTATTTGCTTGATTAGTTGTGCGTGATCTCTTCCTCTGCTGCCATGAGTTGATGTTGGAGTTTGCAAAAATCAGTCCATAGTTAGCTGCGACAACTTTCAGATTTATTTTAGTGGACCTGAACCTTTCGAGAAGTTTTTTTTTAATCTCAAGTGTTTTTTGCTCTTGTTCTTAGTTAGTCAATCACTTGAGTTATTTATTTATTATTCTTTCGTTAAAAAGAGTGTTGAGAAAATCCTCTGTTGAGGTTAACACGAGTCAGTCGTAGTATTGGGTGTGAAATTCTTTCACAGGTACTGAGGACAAGGGATAGTATCAAGGGTTGAGTGGTGTGGGCTCAGTAAAGCTTTGTGTAAAAGAATTATTTTTAGTGAAAGAATTAAGCTGAGTGGGGGCCCCACAGATGTAGACAAGTTGTACCAAACTGCATTACCAAATTTTCGTGTCGATCTATTTAATTTTGTATTCATTTTTTTGTTTTTGTTTGTGCTGAAAAATTTACAGTTGCTAATATAGTTACTTTATGTGTAGTAACTGACAGATACAGTTATAAGTAATTGCGGTAGAACCTTACAAGTAATTGGGGTCAAATCGAAGTTTTTGCGAAAATACTACACCCTTCTGTTCTCTTTAATTGATATCAGATTAAGGCCACCAATTAGGACTTGGTATAATAAGTTGGTGCAGATTTGAGTTTCATAAATATCGTTACGAGAGAGGGTGCATCGATCACCAAGCCAGCACTATTAGACCGCTCTAACTATCTTACAACGAAATCACAGATGAGAGTCTTCATCCAGGCTCAAGGTACAAAAGCTGGGCATTCGTTAGTGTATGGGTGGATGCATCCGATGATTACTGACGATAAGGGTGAGGCATTTTTAAAAGATCCATCCAAATGGACAAGAACCGAAGAAGAGAGGGCACTTGGAAACTCACAAGCAATGCACACAATTTTTAGTGTTGTTGATGAAGGATGCTTTTCAATGATATCGGCCTATGAGTTGGCTAAAGAAGCGTGGGATACTTTGCAGACTATTCATGAAGGGTCCAAATCTGTGATAGCGTCAAAACTTCAAATGTTAGCTGTAAGGTTTGAAGAACTAAAGATGAATGAAAATGAGACTATTGTGGATTTTCATAAAAGATTGCGTAATATAGCGAATCAGGCACATCAACTGAGGAAGAAATATTCTAACTTGAAACTGGTTAAGAAGACATTTAGATCACTGCCTCTGAGGTTCATGCCAAAAACTACGACTATAAAAAAAGCCCATGATATAATTGAATTATCTTTTGATAAGGTAATTGGATTCTTACAATCTTTGAGATGAATTTGATGAGGGATAATCGAGAGAAGAGCAAAAGATTGGCATTGCAAGCCGAGATTAGTAAAGTCATGAATGAGTACAAAGATGAATCTGATGAGAATGAGGATACGAAGTCATTGACAAGAAATTTCAGTAAGTGGTTAAAGAAAGTGAAGAAGGATAGATCCGATTTTAGGTAAATTGGTGGGAGCTCATCAAATAAAAATTTCAAACAAAAAGCTAGAACTTAGAAGGGTGAAAGAAAGATGAGGAGAATTCAATACCATGAGTGCCAGGGCTTTGGACATGCGTAAGCGAAATGTGCTAATACTTTGAAGAAGATAAAAGGGAAATCTTTTACTAGCACTTAGAGTGAGAATGGATCCAAAAGTGAATATGGTAGTAAAGAAGAAATTACAAATGGTACTGCGTTAGTGGCTTTGTATAACAAAAATCTAGTTGAATGCCTAACAATAACTAAGAAGGAAGTAACTGAAGACAAAAAAGGGGCAAATCAGAAAATTTTGAGAAAAGTAGAGACAGATCAGGCCAACCTTTAGTACCGAAATCCACTTTGGCTAGAAATGGTCAAGAACAAGTACAAAGACGTAGTGAAGGAAAAATAAGAAATTGTTCAGATTCATAGTTAGTTACTACTTTTTGAGAAACGTTTCAAACTGAGGATAAGTTAGTTAATTCAGTTGAAGAAATCAACTAGACAGTTGATGACCAAGATAATGCGACGAAGAGTAAGGTCAGATTTGAATTTCTTCGAGGGGCACAGGAACTATGTGCTTTAGGCATTTTTTACTCCTGGATATTTAGATAATAACAAAAAATATATATCAAAAAGTCTTACTTGAGTTGGCTTCTTGGATAAAGTTGTTATGCAAATAGAACTATATCTTGGATAAAGATTTACATGGATTATGTTTCTTATAGAGATTGTGTGGGCATAGAAGTGCAGTGGGCATATGTGTGAAGACCTCTGTGTGTAGTGGGAAACAATTGTTTGCTGTATCTTTGGTGAATTAGGTGACAAATGGTGGATGACGTAACCCATGGTGTGTCGTCCATGCATGTGTAGCAAAAAACATCTCTAGGTGTTATTTCTATATGTGGACAGCTAGGTTTATTGGTTAATTGATTGTGAGTGTGTGAAGTTTTTGTACGTGAGCTGGTAGTTCTTTGTGGGTGCGACATCTTGAATTGCTCACGGCTTGGTGTTGAGTTTTCACTGTATGGTGCATGATTAAGTTGATTTCTCCATTGCGTCCGTGTTCTACCGAAGGCATATTTGCTTGATTAGTTGTGCGTGAAGTCTTCCTCCACTGTCGTGCGTTGATGTTGGAGTTTGGAAAAATCAGTCCATAGTTTGCTGCGACAACTTTCAAATTTATTTCAATGGAGCTGAACCTTTCAAGAAGTTTTTTTTTAATCTCAAGTTTTTCTTGTTCTTGTTCTTAGTTAGTCAATCACTTGAGTTATTTATTTATTGTTCTTTCTTTAAAAAGAGTGTTTTGAAAATCCTCTGTTGAGGTTAACACAAGTCGTCGTATTATTGGTTGTGAAGTTCTTTCACGGGTAATAAGGACGAGGGATAGTATCAATGGTTGAGTGGTGTGGGCTTAGTAAAGCCTTGTGTAAAACTATTGTCTTTAGTGAAGGAATTAAGCTAGGTGAGGGCCTCACAGATATAGGCAAGTTGTGCATAACTGCACTACCAAATTTTCGTGTTGATCTGGTTAATTTTGTATTTATTTTTTTCGTTTGTGCTAAAAAATTTACAATTGCTGATATAGTTACTTTATACATAGTAACTAACAGATACAGTTACAAGTAACTGCGGTAGAACCTTACAAGTAACTGCAGTCAAATCGAAGTTTTTACAAAAATACTACACCCTTCGGTTTTCTTCAATTGGTAGCAGATTAAGGTCACCAAATCAGGACTTGGTACAATAAGTTGGTGCAGATTCGAGTCTCACAAACATAGCTATGAGAGAGGGTGCATCGATCACCAAGCCACCACTGTTAGATGGCTCTAACTATCCTGCATGGAAATCACAGATGAGAGTCTTCATCTAGGCTCAAGGTACAAAAGTTGGGCATTTGGTAGTGTATGGGTGGACGCATCCGATGATTACTGACGATAAGGGTGAGGCATTTTTAAAAGATCCATCTAAATGGACAAGAACAGAAGAAGAGAGGGCACTTGGAAACTCACAAACAATGCACACAATTTTTAGTGTTGTTGATGAAGGACGCTTTTCAATGATATCGGCCTATGAGTTTGCTAAAGAAGCGTGGGATACTTTGCAGACTATTTATGAAGGGCCCAAATCTGTGATAGCGTCAAAACTTCAAATGTTAGCTGTAAGGTTTGAAGAACTAAAGATGAATGAAAATGATATTATTGGGGATTTTCATGAAAGATTGCGTAATAAAGCGAATCATGCACATCAACTGGGGAAGAAATATTCTAACTTGAAACTGCTTAAGAAGACATTTAGATTGTTGCCTCTGAGGTTCATGGAAAAAATTATGGCTATCAAAAAAGCCCATGATATAACTGAATTATCTTTTGATAAGGTAATTGGATTCTTACCAACTTTGAGATGAATTTGTTGAGGGATAATCGAGAGAAGAGCAAAAGATTGGCATTGCAAGCCGAGATTAGTAAAGTCGTGAATGACTACAAAGATGAATCTGATGAGAATGAGGATAGGGAGTAATTGACAAGAAATTTCAGTAAGTGGTTAAAGAAAGTGAAGAAGGATAGATCCGATTTTAGGCAAAATGGTGGGAGCTCATTAAATAGAAATTTCAAATAATAAGCTAGAACTCAGAAGGGTGAAAAAAAGATGAGGAGAATTCAATGCCGTGAGTGCCAGGGCTTTGGACATGTGCAAGCGAAATGCTCTAATACGTTGAAGAAGAGAAAAGGGAAATCTTTTACTAGCACTTAGAGTGAGCATGAATCCGAAAGTGAATATGGTGGTGAAGAAGAAATTACAAATGGTGTTGCGTTAGTGTCTTTGTATAACAAAAATCTAGCTGCATGCCTAATAGTAACTGAGAAGGAAGTAATTGAAGAGAAAAAGGGGCAAATCAGAAAATTTTGAGAAAAACAGAGACAGATTAAGTCAAGGTTCAATTTCAGATTATGACAATGATGAAAGTGGTTCAGATGATGAAAGAAAGAATATTTACGAGGCTTACGATGTGATGTATAAAAAATGGGTGAAAACATGTAGAAAGAATGAAAGGTTGAAGTAAGAAAACTTCTTTATGAAGAACACTATCCAAGATTTAGAGAAGAAATTGATGGTAGCTTTAGACGAGCTCGATGAAGGCAGACTGAAGTTAGCAAGTACCGAAAAGGGTTTAAGAATGCTGAATGGAGGCACAGAAAAGTTAAAAAAGTTGATCAAAATCTGTAAGGTTAAAGGGGATCTTCAAGCATTGGTTACAAAGGAGAGTGCTCCAAGTTGAATGATGAGAAAATTGATATTCCCAGATCTATCCAAAAAAAAACATTGAGGAAGAATCGAAGATTTGTTCCCATATGTCATTTTGCAGAGTTATAGGGCACATAAGGCCAAAATGCTACAAGTTATTGCAGATTTTGTTTCAAAGAAGCCAAAATTGAAGGACCTTATATCCCTCATATAAATTTGAAAATTAGCCTTTAGTATCGAAATCCACTTTGGTTAGAAAGGGTTAAGGACAAGTACAAAGACGTAATGAAGAAAAAATAAGAAATTGTTCAGATTCACAGTTAGTTACTACTTTTGAAGAAACTATTCAAACTGAGGATAAGTCAGTTACTTCAGATGAAGAAATCAACTAGGCAGTTGATGACCGAGATAATGTGATAAAAAATAAGCTCAGGTTTGAATTTCTTTGAGGGGTACAGGGACTATGTGCTTTACATGTTTGAAGTATAGTTTGATGTTATTAATAAAAAATAAAACAAAAAAAGTTTAAAAGAGTTATTGTTTAGGGTTTTTTAGTTTTTTATTTATGGGCTTTCTAAGGTTTAGTTGATTGATGTGTACATAAGGCTATCCTTGATGATGGGGTTTTTGAACTTAATGAGTCGTATGCGGATGGCTTTAATGTGAGTAATGATACTTTGGCGAGTGTTTTGACTAGTGGTAAATTGTCATTTGGCATACTTATGATTCTTCCGCTACACTTATTGTTGATTTTTATGCTTCTTTATTCGTTGAGATTGATCGCATTATAGATATTCTCGTTTTGACATTATTTTGTCCCAAGGGGGAGACATCATATTGTTTTTAGTGACTGTTCAATTCAGGGTGAGATTTTAAGGTATCTCTTGTTAAGTCAAAATTGACTTTACGTGTTGAATAATTTTGATGAAAACAAAAAAAACAGTTTAAGTCGAAAAACGGAAAAACAGACGAAGACGAAAAACAGACGAAGACGAAAAGCAGACAAAGTCGAAAAAACAGACGAAGACGAAAAACAGACGAAGACGAAAAGCAGACAAAGACGAAAAGCAGACAAAGTCGAAAAATAGACGAAGTCGAAAAATAGACGAAGTCGAAAAACAGACGAAGACGAAAAGCAGACGAAGACGAAAAGCAGACGAAGCAAAAATGCAGATGATACAATAATCAGACGAAAGCGTAAAAGAAGTCGGAAGTATCAGTTTGAGTTAGTTACAGAGCTCAACTG
>JAOSBL010000002.1:32701255-32715530 GCA_027568915.1 Erythroxylum roraimae | reverse complement strand
CATTGAACAACTTGTGAGTGAATTTTGGGATGTTATGAGAATGAACATGTAACGAATGAGGGATAATGATAGTGCAAAAAAAAAAAAATCCCTCCAAGGTTATATGCACGCACGTGTTTATGAGTTCATTGTGTTATCGTTTAAGATTTGGGTTCCGAAAAACGAGATCCAACATACCGTCTTGAGCCTCACCATATCCCTACGATGGTAGGTAGGAGCGACACTTCCAGTGTCTGGCGAGGTATTACAACAACCTGTTCCTTAGTTCAACAAGGCTTCAAATGGCACCTGGGCAATGGTAGGCGCATATCTTTTTGGACGGATAGTTGGGCTAAGGATTGGGGACCACTATACTTAGTAGCGACTGCTCTGATACCCGACCATTTGCTCGCTGCTAAGGTGGTGGAGATGAGGCACTGGGAGGGCCACTGGCGTTGGGAGTTGTTCCAACAATACCTCACAACCTCAATTTGTATGGATATTGCTGAAATTTCCTCTCCTACCGAATTAGCCGGTGAGGATTCCATACAGTGGGGTCCTTCTGAGAATGGGCAATTCACTGTGGCTTCTGCATATAAGCTCATCGAGGCGAGCAACCCGAGCGCTCATCCTCGGCTTTGGGACCTCATTTGGAATGGGCAGGACCCAAACGCATCAGGGTGTTCCTCTGGTTAGCGAGCAAGGACAAGCTATTGACTAACCTACACCACGTGGTCCGCCATATAGCTACGGATAGCAGCTGTCCTTCATGTGGACAGGTGGAATCGACGCTGCATGTCCTCCGAGATGGCCCACGAGCTCAAGCATTCTGGAGGAAATTCCCCCCGAGGGTGATAGATCCAGCTTTCTTTCAGCAAGAGTTGCCTGACTGGGTGGGTTCTAACCTTACCAAGTATACACAGACGCTGTAAGGTGAATGGGCGACGGTCTTTGGAGTCGCTTACTGGATGCTTTGGTATTGGTGTAACAAAGGCCTGTTCGAAGCTGATTTTGTGTGGCCAGAGGATGGTCAGAGAGCCGTTATGGAGTATGTTGAGAGCATTGAGCGAGCCCGCACAGTGGAACACTATATGTACTCGATGTAGGGCAACGCCGTGGGTAGTCTCGTTGGGTGGACCAAACCACCTGAAGGCTGGGTCAAGCTTAACACGGACGGCTTGGTTAAATACCTCTCAACCGCTGCATCCGCAAGGGGTTTAATTCGCGATAAGCATGGTCAGTGGTGCGGGGGGTTTCTCCAGCATATTGTTCAAAGATCGCTGCTGACTGCTGAACTTTAGGGAATCCACTCCGGCCTCTCCTTGGCTTGGTCGCTAGGGTATCGCCGAGTCGTTCTCGAAGTGGATTCTCTCGAAGTCATCAACATCCTTTCTTCTTCCAATACTGTGTTTACTGACAATCCTTGTTTGCTGACAAGTACCCGGGAGCTCCTCCAGCGAGACTGGGAAGTACAAGGGCAGCGTGTGCACCGCGAAGGAAACCAATGTGCAGCATGTGCACCGCGAGTCGGACAAGGCGTTCACTACTTTTTGGAGCCCCTCCCATCAATAGTGGAACTCATCCAAAGGGACCAGCTAGGCGTGTTGTACCGTAGGACAGTGCATTAGTTAGCGTTGGGTTTTCTTACCTTTGTAACCCAAAAAAAAAAAATTAAAACTGTTCTGGAACTTAGCCGAAACCTTTTGTCGATAACTAAAACCAAAAGATCAAGAAGTTAATAGTAAGTATTGCAACCAAGTATCTACCAAAGTATCCGTTTCTAACAAAGTTAAAGAGAATCTATGCACGATAGCTGTGTACTACACTTTGTTGCCCTTCAGGTTCGTGTTAAGTTTTGTACGACTAAGCTTTATGGTCTAAGAATCTCCTTTTACGCATGGCTTTAATTGATGCACCACTCACTCGTCCATCAATCCAGGCAACAGCTGCTACAATTTTCTGCGTACAGAAGATCACTTGTGGTCCATATTTTGACTTGTGATAACCATGTCGATGGTCTTTACCTCTAAATGACAAAGGTTTGTAGAGCATGCTCGGCATCTTCCATTATAAAGTATCTTTAATGTGCAAGAGACTCTCTTTTAAAAAAGCTGCACTCTTCTTTCTGAATTACATGCAAAGGAAAAGGGTTCCAGTTGTTCTTTGACGCCCACAATAAGTATAAGGTTGCCTGACGGCTACATGCTCTATTTTTTTCTGGCAAGAAGATTTTTATCCGTTGAAATACTTCATCACTTCTTCCATATTATATAGCGATAACAAAAAATGACCCTTCGACAGTAGTTAATGAACAAGTGAGATTACGAAGACAAGCATCTAATTTTAGGAATTATCTGGATGTATACGCCCCTACTATAGTATATATATCTGTACGGTATGCCATTAACTCTGCGCCACAAATTAAGTGCTTCCTTGAGAAATAGATCATGTCATTCTAAGTATGGTACGTTTGATGCATTGCATATAATAGTTTCATTCTTAGATGAGGCATCTAAATGCTGTTTCTCGGTTCTTTCATATTCAAAGCGACTCTTCACTCCAGTTGGCGACCCTTGGCAAACATGAAGGGGGAGTTCTTTACAACTATAATATAAACATGTCAAGAACATACCCCAGCATCTTCTATGTGAAGCATCTTTCACAGCTTGTAAGTTTTCACTTTAGTGTTTGATGGTACCACCCTCTTTGATCGGCTTTTAAGTAGATGCCTTGTGTGGATATCATACACGTTTCGAGAAATCGGGATGAGATCGAATCCCAACCACAGTTGAATAATTATAAAACTTTTTATATTTTAATTTTCTGAAAATTAAAATCACTTTAATTCTATCAAAAGATTAACACATAAAACATAACAAAGTATGAATCTTAATTCATATCTTATTCTGAAGCTTGATTCTTTTCTTGTCGTATCCTATGAACCATTTCTGAAACAGATCCATGTTAACTACCATAGCTACACAAGTGTCTGGCCTCTAATGTATCCACAGAATAGATTGAGAGAACTCTATAACTCTGAGAAGTTAAGTAAGAAGTGTTAACTCCATTAGAGCTTAAGCTTATTTGTAACAAGTGTTGAAAATTTTAATAATTTAATTAAAATTAAATTATATTTTCAATTAAACTTTAATTAGATTACAAATAATTTTAATTAAATACTAACTATGCCTAAATAAGATTTAATATCTCATATTGATCATTATTTATTAAATATCTTATATTTAATAAAATTTCTCAAACTTTACAATCAAGTTCAATTTGGTAAAATATCTTTGTTCTCTTAAATACATTCTATATCTGAAACTTATTAGATTCTCAAATATGTTAGTAATGATTATAAATTATAATTCTAGTTCATAATTAGAATTAAAAATTTTAAAACTTCTTTTAATTTATCTTTAATTCTCCAATTAAACAATTTATAATCATATATCAAGATTGACATCTAGTAACGCATCATAATCATCCAAATATTTAGAAATGTCAAAATAGATTTGACTCACCTTTCCATGCATGATTTTTCCGTATAATTTAATCTTTTCATCAACATACAATGTTCCAAATCAACAAAGCATGAAATTAATGTCTACTTTTTTTTAATCCAATCTTATTAGTTCTTTATTATTAGCTATTGATTCGATTAATGATATTTGTAAACTATTTATAAAGCGTCATTCCTTTTAAATAAAGATTTCTCGAGTCAATACTAATCGAGAACAATAGAATATTCTCCCTAATTACTTTAGGGTGATAAACATATCTTGATCACACAATTACCTCTAAATAGTTCATACTATATCCAATAACTATTGTCTGAATGGCCTATAATTAACTAGGTCATAAATAGTATCAAACCATAACAATTCCTATATAAGATAACTTTAGAGACCTAAAGTTAAAAGATTACTTATACAATCATCACAATGAGAATTTCATAAATATACAAGTAATGTTTTGAATGGATTTTTCATATTAAGTCTATTAAGCAAATTGTTCTCTAACAAGTACTAACACATTTGTTTAAGTATCTTTATACTTTAACATATGATTCGTTCATAAGAAAAAACATAACGTAAGCTAGTTTTATGTTCTATTAATGTCCAGTCTTAATAGAACAATAATTAGGAACTGTTTAGGAATAACATATAAATCCAATATAAAACTCATAACTATAATCTCATTATAATTTTATTTGTAATGTATAATTATCTCATAAACTTTATCATATAAATCTAAATATGTACAAGATAGATAATGTCTTTAAATTATTTTGTCATTAAACTACATCCAATCAATTGACTGCAGGGAATAAACTAATAACACCTTCTTGATATCAGTAGAGTCATTTAGTCAAAAGATTATCATTCTTTACGAGTATCCAAAGGATCACAAATTAAAATTATCAACTGAAAAAAAAAACCTACATCTAATCTTTACTCTAGAGATAACGTTCCTTTTCTTTCTCATACAAAAACCTGGATATGATGCTCTATTCCAAAATAAAATTTACTTTCACAAAGTAAATCTTCGTTACGAATTCTGTCAAGAAGCTTCAATTGTGGAAGTGGCTTCCATTTAAGGAATATACTGCTGTAACAATCTTCTACCACACAATGAAGGGATTATTCCACCGTATATGCTTCCTCTGAGATGGTATAAATAGTTGGTTTCGAAGCCATGACTTTCAGACCAGAAGTGCAGCTGAATTACAGGGCAAACCTCCATTGGCATGCATCCACCTTGAAGCACTTCAAAATATTGTGTATTCTTTTAGTGTGTGTCATGCCAAAGGAGATTTGCCCGGCAATATTTCTGCATTATGGCTTCACAAGGAGAAGGGTCATCCTCATTTTCTTCGGGAGTTATGACGTGATTAACTTACAGTGTGGTTTATGTCTTGATTATTTTTCATCAGTGATTTTTTGTATAGGGTTGATAATCTGAATTTCTATTATTCTCCGAACAACATTTTACTCTAGGGCTTTCCGAAATGAAATATTTTACTCTAGGGTTGGTATTCTTTCCGCATTCAACATATTCATGATAACCTTAAGGGACTGTGTAACAATAGTATTTACACTTTGATCAGCATCGACTAGTATAGGCATATCCATTGTTAGTTTGTAATTATTATTAGTCAGTCTTTTGCTTTACCTGCAGGTAAGTTCATGGTCTGATGCTTTACCGATAATTCTTGCTGGTATACCTTAATCGTTCTTCCCTATAGAACTTTCCCCACCATATGATGTATTTATTAACAGAAAGAAAAAGAAGGCATTTGTAGTACTTGAGAGATTTCCAGGCCAATCTATTATCATTTTCACTAGTTAATTTGAATTGGCTCAGATGGGAGCGGGTGTATATTCGGAGATTAATTGCCGTTAAGCAGTTGAACATTGACAATGGAAAAGCAGTTGATCAAAATATAGCAGCCTATATTTATGGAACTGATGGTTTAGCGCATGGACTGAATGACATTTCAACTCTAAGATAAGGCCTTCTGACTATTTCAGATACGCAAACTAGAGGGATCTGATGCACATAATGTGCTGGATTCTGAGGCCATTTCTACATGTGATGTATATATGTAAGGAGATATTGTACAGAATCTGCTGAGAAGAACTTCATATACAAAGGGACATATATTTCATCTCCTCTATAAATTTTTATGTTTGTGAATGTGAGAATTTTAGCACATCTGACGTCTATACAAATTGTTCTGTTCTAGTTGTGGAAATCAAACAATCTATATCTCGCATAAAAGAAATTACTAGATGAAAAGTGTATGACGTATAAATGTTTCCATTCATAGAGGTACTGCAATCATCATAGTCCAGTAAAGCTCACAATTATCCAAGAAATTCTAATCCAACGCTGTCTACACAAGCGAGCTTTTGATCTCCTTAATGCATATGCTTTAATCACCAAGCAAGAACCATTGAATAGCTGAGTATCCAATTTGGCCTTAAATTTTAACTGCAGAGTAGGCAACCAAGAATTCATGTAATTTTTTTTCTTGATCTTACAAGCAGTGGCATAATGTCAGATTTTCTGTGTTTATTAGACTAATGCATTGAGGAAACTAACCTAAGAATATGTTAAAAGGGCTTAAATTTGTAATTCTCTGATCGTGAGAAATGTGAACTGAAGAAAGAAGAGATATTTTTTTGCTTTATTTGTCACTTAGTAATTGCAAGATATTATATGAAACATTCAACAATTTCTCAAATTTGTTCAAGCTCTTTTATTTTAAGGAAGTTGTAATTCTTGTAACCCTAAGAACCATAGGCTTTTCTTTTCATTAGTTTATCAATGTCAGAAGACGTCGAATATTGTCATAGATTTAACTCAAAACTTGTGAAATTGGTCAACAGATACATAAACAACACAAGAAGAGTAAACTTGTCACAGCCTAACAAAATTCTGGGTCAAAACTTTGTTAAACTTGCTACCGTACTGGACTGGTAGCTCGACTTCAGCTTGGTAGCTTTGTCTGAATTGTTATTCTTTTGGATTTGTACTATTTACTTCCTTTTGGAATGAATTTTCTTCAATTTCCCAAAAACATTCTGCATCGTAACTGCGAAATGGAGAGAAGAAAAGCTGCAGTTATTAATTCTGTGTCGATTGAGCTCACTACATAACAAACCAAGTTCCTCAGTTTTCTTGGGGGAAAATATCAGGTTCTAGCAAATGTATGCATCATCTCGAGTGAATTTGATCTCATTTTGATATTACATTCTAAGATTTAACATCTGATACTTCAACAGCATTTAGATTGTTTAGATTGGGTTATGGTTAATAGCATCTAAAATTCTTAACATTAACGCCAAATGAGTATCTTCCCACTACTTACTGCACATAGTGTAAATGCATATCTAGATAGTTTATGTGGTCTTCGAGAAGTTGATAATCATTGGACAACTGTGATATATCAATCAACAATGGAAATTCATTCTATTGAAGATAACAGAAAGCTAAGTCAGTAACAAGAAGGAAGTTGCTCAAGTTGATTTTGCACACGCAACCCCTTTTTGGCCAAAAGATGATCAAACCATGACCAGGGAAAATTGCTCCGAAACAATCATCCGTTAAGGGATTGACAGTCCACAACATTAGCCCCTGGTTTTCTCTGATAATGCCCGAACCTTTTATACGAGGTACCAGGAAGAAAACAAATTAGACATGCAAAGATCTACACGTAATGTGCGAAGTGTATTATATTCGGAACCATTGGCCTTGTGGAAGTAGAACTGCAGTGCAGTGGAATGGCAGGTCAATTCTCCTTTGGCGGTGAAGTAGCGAACTGGAATTGCACCTTTACTGTTCACCACCCTTGTCACCTCTTTGCCCACGTACAATCATCCCCAAGGTTCGAACTTAAATTGTTGCATATCAATCATCCACTATTCGTACACAGTGGATGTTCTGTCTAAGCTGATAGGTATATGCCCAGGATCGTTCCTTTAAACCTTGTTCTTTCACTTATACCTTGTTCTTTCACTTATAACGTTGACGGCAGGGTCCCCTATTTTCTGGATAGAGGTCTCCTTTCAGCTACTTTTTTCATGCACTACATATAGAGCTTAAGGAATGAAGATAACGTTTCTCTAAGCTGATTTTTTCAATCACATGAACCACATTTTGTACACCCACTGCTACAAGTAAGATAGGATTGTAGGAAAGCAGACCGTTTACCGTATGGAAGCACATTCTAGTGGATCTTCCTTATCTTGATGCCCATAGAACTGATGCTGTTACAAGCTGTCTTGAGTCTCCTTTCATGATCCTTTTTCCATATTCTGACAAGCAATTCCTCTCAATTACCGATATACCAATAGTTGTTTGCCTTTTAAAACCTAAGGACCACACATCTCGAACAATATCTAAGGAATTTCCCTGTGTAACCTCTAACTTTCACATGGCATGACTAACATGTTCAATAAACCAAATGTTGTCACACAATACGGTATTCATGTACGGAAGATCTTACTATTCTGCGAAGAAAATGCTTACCAGTTACGAAAGTTGCAAAGGTATTGAGACTATCTATACAACAACTAAGAAAGATAAGATACCTTTTATATGTCGATGCCAAGACATGAAATTCTTGTATGATTGCGCCTTGAGGATAATAGAATAAAACCCAAATATTAACATAGTGAGAATGTGGACAGCTCAGATATCTTTATATCATGTCGAAGTACCTCTGCATCATCCCAAAGCTTCACCCTATAAGTAGAATGATTTTAATCCCTTACCAGATTAAATATATGTTCTGCAGGTCAATTACTGAGCAAGTCTTCTTTGGCAGATCAGCCGCAATAGGGAAAATTGGTGACAGATATGCCAAGGGAGATTTGCTCACCAATTAACTGCAATTGTTCTCTTCATGTAATGATCTTACCTATCTCCTTGTATCCTCTGTCTCTTATCAACATACACATATAGTGTCACCACCAGCTCATGATGAAATATACAGAAGAATGCGAATGTTATGCATTGACATTATCTATGCCACTTTCCATGCGTTCCTGGATTACGTAATGGTACTTGCAAGCTTGTTATTCAGTGTTCAATTTTCGATCTATATATTTTATTCTTCTGATTAGCAACAAAATTTAGGATGTCAAAAGTTAGAACAAATGGAACTTTGACAACGAACTACTTACTGAAATTGCAGTATGTTTTTTTACTATTAGAAACTTGGTGCATCTTGGTCATGCCAAAGAGAAAAAAAATTCTACAAATTTGATATGGACTTGAGGATCGTTACCCTAATTGCTTCAAGGTTGCTAAACTGTATCTGCCAATAATTTAGATCCTCACTGGTATATCATCAATGTTCTGTTGATGAACATTCTCAATCAGATTCTTTGATTACAACTTCTCAATTTTGGACTCATTTCAATTCCAAATTGCTTCCTTTGTAACTTAACATCTTTCGCAATCATAATATTGTTAATTTCCAACCAATAAAAAATCTTTACACATTATGCTTGATTTCTGATCTAGTTTACTCTTTTAAATTCTCCTCTCACTAACTGCACTTTGTTGTTGAAGTGTATCGAACAGTTAATAGATGTGTAGTTCCTTCCCTTTTAAGATAGATCATAAATTGTTTAGATGTATATTCATTATCAATAATAGGTAAACAAGTAGAATTGAAGTCTAATTTAAAGCTTCTAGCGACCATCTTAACATTTAAAAGCAATTCATCTTTTCTATTCTTCACATCACACACTTCATCATGAAAATTGAGTCCATAACCGAATTAAATAATTGAACAGTACTAAGGAGTTTTCAACTACTTCAGGTAAAGAAAAAACACCAGTGAGCAGTTTTATATGTGTTAGAATCTAAATAGTGATGTACCTCTTCCTTTGACCTTCATGTAGCTTCCATATCCAATTTTGACCTTTGATATATAGGCTCTGTCAAGGATTTTTTAACAATTCTTGGTTTGAATCTGGAAAAACTTCTCCCAAATACCTCACTTGCTTCTCAATCTTAAGATTTTTCCAGAGAACTTTATGGTAATCTTTGGTTCTCTTGATAAAGAAGTACCTGTTAAGAACATAATGATCAAGTTGCAACAAAAATCTATTCTTTTCTTGTGCTTCGGCAAAAATCTCCATTTTTAGACGTTGTCACATGAATTTTTTACATTTTATGATGAAAAATTATCACTAACAGTTCACTATACTATCGTTTATATTTCTCTTGCCTTGTTTATTTCCATTTTGATCTTTAGTTTTGTTTTCATTTTAAATTTATTATAAAATTCTGTTCAAATTTTTTATTTTTATTTTTGATTTAGTTTCTATCTATTTTTAACTTATTTATAATTTTATTTTATGTTCCTATTTTTATACTGATCTACCATTAACTATTTATATTTTTAATTTATTAGTATTTTTTCTCTTTTTCTTCTTCTTTTTTCCTTCCTTAAATAGGTCATTTAGAAACACTTTCTCTACTAATTGGGGATAAAAATGCGTTCTATTGAACCTCTCTAAACTCTGCATCTCAGCGAGATTTTCTACTGAATATGGTTATTGTTGTTGTTTTTTATGATTAATATAATATTGACAATTTATCTTAATTATATAATTATTTTTAATAATCAAAATATATATTAACAAAAAAATTGTAATTTACAAATAACTTTTAGTTAATAAATTTTTGGTATCAGAGTCATCTAGCTCACCAAACATAACTTTGGTAAAACCATGGAAAATATAGAACAAGATATAAAAAATCAATTGGAAGAAATTACTCAGTTAATAAATAAACTAACATTGGATAAAGAAAATAATCCCTTAAAATATGAACTTATAAAACCTATTACTGATCAAGATGAAATAATTTATAGTTATGAATTAGATCAAGAGGAAATATATATGAATCAACAAAAATCAGAAGGTTCAAAAATAGAAGAACAACCTGAAACAAGTCAAAGTGGAGAAAAAAGAAAATGAGAAAATAAGTCTAGTTATAATTGAATATAAACCTATAGAACAAGAAGAATTAAATCGTTTTGGATATTATAAAAGAGATAATAAGATATGAAAATTTCCTACAAAATATACACCAAAACATATAACATTAGGACCCAATGGAATTCTTAATTTAGATTTTGTCTTATCTCCCAAAAAGCTATTACTTGAATGGTCTAATAGATTAGCATTGGTCATTTAATTAGAAAAATCTTTTAAAGGATTAATAAATATTAATACTTTATGGAATTTTATTACCTATAAAACTACTGATATAATATTAAATTTTTTATTAGATAATGACAAACGGATAAAAAATACCACAAAGTTTCTTAATACTATTGAATCAATAAAAGCTTTTCATATAATTACAAACGAAATTTATAAAAAATTTATTGGAAAAGATATAACTTCATATAAACAATAAATTGAAAATGAAGAAAGAAAAAATGCCTTATGGCATCTCCATAATATGTGAATATATGACATCTGTTATTTAGAAGAATACATTTGTAAATTTTAAAAATATTATTATAAATTAATTTGTACAGAAAAAAATGTGTATATAAATATTTATTCAAAAATTACCTTATCTAATAAATAAAACTGTAGAAGAATTATTCTTAATTAAACAACATGATAATCTAGTCACCTATAATCTAGGAGGTGCTATTTCAATAGTAAAATAAGTATTATCACAAAAATGCTTAGAAGCAAAATTATATAAATCACTAAAACATAAAAATATTCAACTATGTTGTTCTAAATATCTGAAAGTACCTCAACAATATGGATGTGACTCTTTTACCTATCAAAAACAAAGAAAACATAAATATAACAAATATAAATGGTAAAAATATATCACAAAAAAGTATAAGAAATTCTCATTTAAACCTTATAAAACATTTTTTAGAAAGAAGGCTCATAGACAAACTAAGCCAAAGAAAAAATATTGTCATCATAAAAAGAAAACATGTAAATGTTGGATATATAAAGAAGAAGGTCATTATGCAAACGAATGCTTAAAAAAAAATCAAAATTAATATAAAGAAAATTTAATATTCTAAATTCAGTTTTTAAATATAATTTAGAACCTATAAAACAGATTCAACAATTTCCTCATTATATCGTTATGAGTTCCAAATGTCAGAATCAACAACTGAATCCGAATACAACATTTATTCTAGTGATTATTCGGAATAAAAAAGTTAATGCTTATATAAATACATGTGCTACTATTTTTATAACATCTAAAGCACTATTACACAATTGGAAAAAATATAAACCTCTACAAATAAGAATAACATATGGAAGTATTAAATTTATTTAGAATGTAAGTTATTATAATAATATCATTAATGAAAATTACACTTTTATTATACCTTCAATTTATCAACAAAAATCACAATTACTATTAATTATAGGAAATAATTTTCTTAAATTATATAATTATTTTTTCAATATTTATATTATATAACTTTACGAACACCAATAATAAAATCCTTAAATCAAAAATCCATAATCCTCAAAATTCATATATACCAAACAACTTATTATAAAAATCTATGACTTATAACAGAAAAATTAAATCTATTACAATTTTATCTTGTTAATAATCTTACTTTCCAAACTGAAATAGAAACTTTAATAGAACAAGTTTGTAGTGAAAATCCACTAGATCCTAAAAAGAATACTAATAATCAATTGGTTGAAATAAAATTAAAAAATCCTACACAAGAAATTAATATTAGAAATAATATTCCATATACAGAACAAGATTTACAAGAATTTATTAATAAATGTTCAGAATTATTACAAAAATAATAATTAATAGTACCAAGCACTAGTAAACATTCAGCCCCAATCTTCTATGTAAATAATCATTCCGAAAAAAAAATCTTCTATGTAAATAATCGTTCCGAAAAAAACGTGGTAAAAGAAGAATAGTAATCAACTATACAGAATTAAATAAAGCTACTAAAGGTGATGCACACAAATTACCTAGAAAAGACTATATTATTAGTAGATTAAAAGGACATCATTGATTCACTACACTCGAAGCAAAATCAGGTTATTAGCAATTAAGACTACATGAAAATACAAAACTATTAACAGTATTTACCTGTCCACTGCAAAAACATTATCAATGGAATATATTATGTTTTGAATTAAAACAAGTCCCTGGTATTGGTTACAGAGTGTGTAGCTATGCATTAAAAATAATTGTGACATAAATTGACAAATAGGACAACTATTCATCAATAATGAATTTTGTAATGTTCTTGAAATTGTTTACAGAGTATTTTTAATTCTAATCATTCTTGATTATAGTTTTCTATATCTCAATTTAGTATTTCTTTAAACTTATGAAGAGTAGTTTTAGAAACATTTACATATCCAACATTCACATGTTTTCTTATTCGGAGGACAATATTTTGCTTTGGCTTAGTTTGTCTATAAGCCTTCTTTTTAAAAAATGTTTTATAAGGTTTAAATGGGAATTTCATATACTTGTTTGTGGGATATTTTCGCCATTTATATTTGTTATATTTTTTTTTATGTTTTCTTTGTTTTTGATAGTAAAAGAGTCACATCCATATTGTTAAGGTACTTCTGAATATTGAGAACAACATAATTGAATATTTTTTATGTCTTAGTGATTTATGTAATTTTGCTTCTAAATATTTTTGTGATAATAGTTCTTTTACTATTGAAATAATACCTCCTAGATTATAAGCTACTAGATTATCACGTTGTTTCATTAAGAATATTTTTATACCGTTTTATTTATTGGATAAGGTAATTTTTTAATAAATATTTATATATACATTTCTTATTCTGTACGAGTTAATTTATAATATTATTTTTTAAATTCATAAATATATTCTTCCAAATAATAGATACACATATTCGTATATTATTTAGATGTTATAGGGCATTTTTTTTTTCATTTTCAATTTCTTGTTTATACGAAGTTATATACTTTCCAATAAATTCTTCATTTAAACAAGAAATTGAAGATGAAGAGAAAACGCCCTATAGCATCTACATAATATACGAATATGTGATATCGGATTTTTGGAAGAATACAAGTAGATTTTTATTTTTGTTTAGAAGAGGAAATCAAACAAAAATGAGATCCAACCCTCCTAACGTCCAAGGTTAGGTACATGTCATATTTCAAACCGGTGAAAGTGTAGGGTCTGCTGTAGAAGATAGGCAGATGCATACAAAGCCCTATTGATTATAGAAACGACTATATATAGTCTGTGCACCTTATAAATGATTACATACACACCAAAAGATAGAATCGCAAGATAGAATCGTTTTAAAGCTTTTATCTGGTCTGCTCTAATGTGTTCCCTAAAAAATTTGCTCGTGAAAGTATTGTAGAGTTCCCATTTTAAAAATAAGCAATTAAATATAGAAAATCGTAATATCCCAAAATTACATAAAAAAGCACATTTTTATGTTTATTAAACATAACTTATCATAAATAATGATATTTATTATGTGAAGAAAATTAAAAATTAGAGTTAATTAACTTATTAGCTAACTATAAATCATGCTCTTTGTCAAATCAATGCTATAGGTTAATTAACTCCCCAAATTTAACAGTTTAATTATAATATTATGCAAGTATTCGATTTTATTGATATTTAATAAACCAAAGTTTTTAATTTTTATAGATGTGCAAGAAATATTTTAAATATAATTATATTTGTTCAATCTAAGTTCAAACAAAGTACACGACCCAAACTAAGAAGAAGAGTCAA
>JAOSBL010000002.1:32665675-32679527 GCA_027568915.1 Erythroxylum roraimae | reverse complement strand
GATGAATTGATGAATTTCAAATTGGAATTTGGAGCTGCTTTGAATGAGGTGTAAATGAAAAAAAAAATGACGCGATATTAGTTAAGCTATGAATCGTTTTCGGATCGAGAGTTGGGCTCCGGTAACGGGTCCCAACAGTTTTGACTCCTAACAAGAAACTTTTTTTCTTAATTTTTTAAATTTCAATATAAATGCTCTGTCTTTTATCGATTCAAAAAGTTATACAATACCATGTTATTTATATAGTTTTATAAAATTTGTAGTCAAATGAATAAAATCTTGTAGCTAAATGTTTTATTATAATACAAATTATGTATGCCTACATTTCTGAAATATAAGTTACTTATAGTAATTATAAATCTTATTAAATTAATTATTAGGAAAAAATATTAGGTAAATAATGCAAAACTATGGGTAATTGATCATGGTTGATGGATTACTATTAATATTCTTTTTACTATATTATTTACAACTAGCACTGGAAATAACTTCAGAATATCACATATTATTGCTATTCTAGATAAATGACCCATTTTATACAGCTCCCTAGATCTTAAGTTTCAGTGAGACTTTCGCTGAATTGTTGTTGTTATTGTTGTTGTATTAAAGATGAATATATTTCATACTAATTCGAAATCTTTAACTAGCAATTTGGTATAATAATATCATACGCTATATAATTCATAACAGCTGAAAGGTTAATATTTTACCATATTAATTACTAATTGCGCATTAACAACATAAGTCACTGTTTCCATAATTAGATTAATTGTCTCTATGGTTAATAACTTTTCTTTTGTGAATTTATAAGTACATTAGTCATCAAATTGTAATTTGTAAGAAAGTTTTGGTGTAAAATTATTATTCATCATAGACAATAAAATTACTGTGGTGAAATAACCTAACTATATATGTCTTTGCACCTAATATTAATAGTAACTAAAAAGATGTTTTACCATATGTCACGGTATCAATTGCGTATTAATCTTAAATATATTACGAGTAATTTTACTAAAATTATTTTATTTAATAGTTAAAACAATAATTTATTATAAAGACATTAAACTTGGGATAGGAAGGTGATTCAAACACTAGTATACTCTCTGACTATATCCCCTTGATAACTAGTAGGTAATTTATGAAAACCTATTTGTTTGCCTACTAACTTCCTAGAGTTTAAACTATGGAAGATAGAAGCTTCTTGAAGATTAAAGTACAATAATGGATTCAAGATGTATGTAAATTTTAGGAAAACTACATTAGAGCACATCGATGCAATTTTTGACACAATAATTCAACTAAACGAGGCAAAATTACATGCATATGTGTGAGGGGAGCCAAATACCACAGAAATATCCAAGCAAGCATGTTCATTGTTTTATCTTAAAAGAGCAAATTAGACAAAGACCTTTCACATGTAAGTAGCAAATTTGAGCCAAATTCACACAATCAATCATCAATTGTTTACATGAAAAATAGAAGGTAAAGAGAGAGGAGTAAGTAATAAGAAAAGTTTGTGATAGCAAACCTCACTCTAACCTCTCTAAAGTCAGTTCCAACCTAGTTACTTTTGAAAAATATTTGTAACGGGAATTTTCTTCTTTACAAGTCTAGTCTAGTTTTTTCCCTTTTGAAAATAGAACCAACCGTTGTTTTAGGATAGCCTATTGACGAATTCAATTTTTTATTATCACCTCCTCAACATGTGTTCCATTTTCTATTGCTATTGTTTAGGGATATTATATCTTAGTGTCCTATTTGTAAGGACCAAATGTCTGCATATAATGTTAATGTGTTGAAGTTTCTGTGTGTGAATAAAAATGAAATTCATTCTCCACTCACAGTATATTTTCTCTCTTTTTACATAGCCAAACTTTCCTCCACCTTAAATTATTCCTCACATGTTGTCCATTCTTAGTGCCTCGTCCAATTGTCTCTCTTAAATTGATCTTAGTTTTCTCGATTCTTTAGCCCTCAACCTCTGATACGATTCTAAGAAGAAGTAGGAAGGAGGGGAAGGAATTTGGGGAGAGAAGGAAGAACGAGAAAGGGATTGAGAGAGAGAGAGAGTAGAGAAATTTCTTGTAATCTCCCCTTTCTCCATTCTTCATTCATCAACATATAAAGCAAAGTTGTAACAAACTCAACAGGTGGTATCATAGCTCATCAATAGCAAGAATACTCTATGAGCCAAAACAGTTATAACCTTGATTGCCTACTCTAGGAAACTACAACACTCAAATGTAATCATGAAATTTAGTGGAGGTGTGTTTCTTACGAGTGCTCTTCCTTAGGTGTTGGTTAGCAGTTGTGTACTTCGTAACGTTACTCCCTGATTTGAATGAAACCTTGCCCTTAAGATTGTAATCGAGGAAGTCCTTCTAAAAATCGGTCAGCGCCTCCCAGGTGGCATCTTCAGGCTTTTATGTGGACCATTGAAATAGGACTTGAGGAGTGAGCTTCCTATGTAGCAATACTTGGCAAAATCCCAAAATTTGGTTAAGTTAAATGATCGGGTTGGCCCCAATGAAATCTAGAGGGAGTTAGGCAGAATTACCTATTTGTAAGCATCTAAACGTTTTCAAGGGTGCAAAGTGAAAAATGTTATGTATTTTAGACTCTGGGGGTAGCTTAATTTTATAGGCGACTGAGCCTATCTTCTCCACCACTTTGAATGGCCCAAAAAATTGCTTGCGATGGGCGACAGTTGACTGTCAATAAGGTTGCAATTTTACCAATACTAGCTCGCTTGATTCTATTTGGTGCTTAGTTCGGTGGGCGTTGACCTTGTTCTTCATATGTAACTGAGCTCTTTATTAGTTAGTTTGTAGCTGATAAAGGACTCGAGTTCTGGTACTCAACATTTCATCAATAGCTACAATAAAAGTGGTTCCGTCCATATAATCTGTCAATGAGGGAGGGGTTTTCAATAGACAACTTCAAAAGGCATCATGTTGATTGTCGAATGTCAGCCGTGTTGTAGCTCCACTTAGCCCAAGGAAGAAATTTCAACCAAGAAATGGAATTATTAGTCGTAAAACACCGTAAATAGTCCTCCAAATAGCAATTAACAACCTCGGTTTGTCTGTCACTTTGCGGGTGATAGGTGCTGCTAGTTGGGAGTGTTGTTCTTTAGAGCTTGAAGAGCTCTTGTCAAAAAGAGCTCATGAACATCAAATCTTGATTTGGTACAATGCTAGAGGGGACTCAGTATAGTCTACAAATTTTATGGACGAAGATATCAGCAAGGGAGGCAACATATATGTGTGATTTGAG
Organism: Erythroxylum roraimae; assembly: GCA_027568915.1. NCBI lineage: Eukaryota > Viridiplantae > Streptophyta > Magnoliopsida > Malpighiales > Erythroxylaceae > Erythroxylum > Erythroxylum roraimae. Next base: position 32,676,251 of record JAOSBL010000002.1, on the reverse strand, counting down.
AGCACAAAAGTGTGCATATTTGGACAATCGGTCCATTACCACCAGTATGGTGACTTTTCTATGGGAGCTTTGTAAATGGGTGATGAAATCCATCGAGAAGCAGTCCTAAATTCTTTCGAGTATTGGTAAAGGTTGAAGCAACCCTTGAGGGGCATTTGTGAATGGCTTCATAGATTGGCAAGTGAGCCATTAGGCTACGAATTCATTGACGTTATTCTTCACCCTTATCTAGTAGAAAGTTGAAGATAGGCGTGCTAATGTTCATTATACACAGGATGACCCCCAGTTGGTGTGTTGTGGTATTCATGAAGAAGGAGCTGCTGTAGGGCTGATTCACTAGGAATATAAACCTAATTGCGGAAAAGCAGTAAGCCATCTTTGGTTGAATAATTTAGGTAAGCCTGTGGTGTGTCCCAAACAGCAGAGTAAAGCAAGGCTGTTACTGTATTATGCTGGAAGAAGTCCACGAGGGCTGCGAAGATAGGTAGCACTGGTTTAGTGACAGTGTGCAGAGCATTGAAGGAGGCCTTCGGAAGCCTGGATAGGGCATCGGTAGGGCCATTTTTGATCCCTGGCTTGTAAGATATGTCAAAATCATAGCCCAATAATTTTGATAACCAACGCTACTCAGGGGTTTGTATGGTTTGCTTCATCAAGGCCCATAAACTCTGGTGATTAGTGTGGATCCCAAACCGTAAGCCTAGGAGATATTGACACCATTTCTTAACAGCTTCAACTATGGCATGCACCTCGCAAATGTAAGTAGAAGCTGCCTATAGCCTGGGATTGAGTTGCTTGCTAAAGTAAGCTATTGGGTGACCATCTTGGAGGAGAACCGCTCCCACTCCAACCCCTGATGCGTCGATTTGGAGGATGAACGACTTGGTGAAGTATGGTAAGTGGAGGACTGGAGTTATTGTAAAAACTTTCTTTAATGCTTGACAGGCTTGTACCACGTTATTGGACCAGATGAACACGTCCCTAGAAGATGGGTAAGTCGTGCAACGATACTGATAAAATTTGGGACAAATCGACAGTAATAACCCACAATTCTAAGGAATCCTCACAACTTCTTGACTGTATTTAGTATAGGACATTGCTCAATTGCTTGAATTTTCTCAGGGTTAACAAAAACCCCTTGGTCTGAGATGATATGGCTTAAATACGAGAGAGAGGTCTTGCCAAACTCACACCTGGAGAATTTGGCGTGAAGGTCATGCTGCCTCAATAGATCCAACGCATGTTTCAAATGTACAAGGTGGTTGAACCAACTCCTACTGTACACAAGGATATCATCAAAAAAATAAGAACACGTTTTCGTAATAAAGGTTTAAACATCGAATTCATCATAGCTTAAAAAGAAGATAGTGCATTGGACAAACCAAACGGCATTACGAGAGACTCGTAATGCCCTTTATGTGTAAGAAATGTAGTTTTGTGAATGTCATCCGGATGAATGCAGAGTTGGTGGTATCCAATGCGTAAGTCCAAGTTCAAGAAGAAGCAGTTGCCATGGAGTTCATCCAAGAGTTCATCGACAGTCATAATGGGGTAGTGGTCTTTAACGGTGGCCGAGTTGAGCTTGTGATAGCCTACACAGAACCTCCAGGTTTTGTCCTTCTTTTTGACTAGCAAAATCGGAGAGAAAAAAGGGTTGGTACTGTGTCAAATGAGTCCCTCGCTCAATATCTCTCGAATCAATCTCTTGATTTCCCCCTTTTAGAAGTGTGTGTAGCGATAAGGCTTGATATTGATGGGTTGGGTATCGGCAAGGAGAGGAATGTGGTGATCATGGTCATAAGGCGGTGGCAGTTAGGAGCGGCAAAGATGTCGACATAAGAGTAGAGAAGTTGTTAAAGGTCAAGGGAGGTGAGGGTTTGGGAGATAGGTTCTTGGGTTGGTTTGGTGAGCATGGTGAGTTGGAGAAGGCTAGCAATACTCCCAGTCCTGATGGTACGACAAAGTTAAGCCATGAAAATTTGGGCTGGGGTCTTGACCTTAATACCTTGGAGTGTAATGGGATTGTCGTGGTAGGTAAAAGACATATACAATTGCTGGTAGTCAAATACCATTGGACCAAATTCGAATAACCATTGAACACCAAGAGCAAGGTCAACACCATAAATGGGCAGAAGGTGAAAGTCAATTTGAAAATGGTTGTGGTTCAGTAGTAAAGGTACCTACATACACTGGCCTACATAAGGAATGAAGTCGCCATTTCCACAGTGACATTAAGATGATGGGCTGGAAGGATGGGAAGACCCAAATGTTGGGCTAATTGTGATTGCATAAAATTGTGGGGTAACCCTCCATCAACTAACATCGTGACTTTGTGACTGTTGACTGTGGCCTCCAATCTCAACGTGGTTGGCACTTGATGGCCCTGTAGCACCTAGAGGGAGATCACTAGTGAGTCTACAGTTGTTGGAGGGTGGAGATCTAGACAGACCAAGGTATCAGTTGAAGGAGTTCGATTGGAATCTAGGTCTAGGAGGTTGTGGGCGTCTGTATCATCAGCAAGAAGGCATTGGAACAAAGATGGCTTACACCGATGGCTTGGAGAGAATTGTTCATTACAGTTAAAATAGAGGCTTTTTTCACGACAGGCTGCCATCTCGGTTGGGGAAAGGTGATAGAAGGGGAGTTTAGGTGGTGGTCGTCGTGGTGAAGAAGACAAACTTGAGGGTGGGGGAGCATAATATGGGCTGGATCTGGGTGGTGACCTTAGTGAAACTGGTGGTGAGGTCCCCAAGTTCTTCTTTGACAATCTTCACCATCCCTATAGCCTGAGGTAGGGAGGTGGGATAGAGTAGGAGCATCTCGTGGGGTATATCATCGCGGAGGCCAGAGATGAAGCAATTGAGAAGGTTGGTGTTGGTGATGCTAGGGGTACGAGTTGATAGTGTCTCGAACTCTGCCATATTGGTATCCATTGAGGATGTTTGTTTGAATTTAGAGAGCAGCTGCATAGTTGACGTATGTCAAGGGCCCGAATCGGAGCTCTATATCTCTAACAAAACGAGGCCAAGTAGAGAGTTAGTGGCTCATGCTCATTCAATGAATTCACATCAGTGCGTTGTCGACCATGTACATGGTAACGACATTAAGTTACCGTTCCAATGGGACACCATGATAATAGAAGAAAATTTCAATCTTGAACATCAACCCAAGACATTCTTGCTGGTGAAAAAAGGAATTTTAAGTTTGGGGATTTTAGTTGATGAAGAAACAGAGGAATCGGACGTAAGGGATGAACTGGGTGTGGGCCCAGGGTGGAAAATTGTGGTGGAGGAGGGGGTGGTCCAGAGATTGATGGGTTCAAAGGAGACCACAGAGGAGGGATTGGGGGTGGGTAAAATGGCAATCAAGGCTAGTTGTGGTTGTTCCATGAGGGAGAGACGTGTAAGGACATAGTTAAGAACGATCTATTAGGCACCAAGCTGTTGTTGGGTGATTTCATGGGAGGTGAAGTATTTTTCAATGGTGAAAGAGTGGTGTTTGAGCCTGTCAAGGATGGTTTCAAGTTTGCATAGGGCAACTGAGTCGCTGGAAACTTGATCGAAAAGTTTGGTGTAATTGTCTTCAAGTTTTGTAATAGGTTTGGTAAATGTCACCCATTGGGAAAAGGGTAATGATAGCACCAACAATACAGTTCTAGAAAGAAGTAAGAAGGAGGGGAAGGAATTTAGGGAGAGGAGGAAGAACGAGAGAGGAATTGAGAGAGAGATAGAGAGCAGAGAAATTTCTTGTAATCTCCTTTTCTTCATTCTTCATTCATTAGCGTATAAAGCAAAGTTGTAACAAACTCAACAGGTGGTGTCATAGCTCACCAATAGTAAGAATACTCTAAGAGCCAAAATGGTTATAGCCTAGATTGCCTACTTTAGGAAACCACAAAAATCAAATGCAATCATGAAATTTAGTGGGGGTGTGTTTCTTGCGGGTGCTCTTCCTTAGGTACTGGTTAGCAGTTGTGTGCCTTGTAACAACCTCTGCCATCCTTTTCTTCTTTAGATTCATCTGCTCTCACCTAGTTAAAACCACTAACTCCACAACTTTGTTTGTTCTAACTCTTCGAACCCAACTTCCTTATCCCAAACTCATCCCATAGCTTCCGCTTCTCTCACTCACAGATGTCCTCTCTCAAAATCCATTATCCCAACTTCACGCTCAAATGGTCCTAAGCATTCTTTGTTGGCAAACCATGTAAACAGCTCTTTATCCCTTTCTTTATAACCTTCTTCTTAGGTGAAGCGTTTAACCCTAACAAGGGTTCCTTTAAACTAGAAGAAATTATAAAGTTAAGTGGTGGAAGATTATTCATTATAAGTAAAACTCATTCATTCTCAATTCTACAGAGGGTGAATCTATAGTTGTCATCTCTTGTGGAGATTCTGAAAGCTAGTGCATTATAATGGAACACTTCAATTTATTGATAAAAGTTTTCAATTTCTCAAGTTCAATTACAGAAAGTTAAGAATTGAAAAAATATTAATCAATTAGGAATGTTTTTTAATCTTTAGATTTAACATAAATCGAGGATTGTTGAAAATTATTGAGACGTGACCCTGACATGTTTATAATAAGCCTATTTTAATTTAACAATGGGTGCTTGAGATATCCCTTGCCAAGAATATCATGAAAAGAATCCCTATTTAAGTAAATTTTTTGTTAAAATATTGGTTTATTATTGAGTTGATCTATTTACAAAGGTCTATAAGGAACTAATATGTTTGGATGAACATATAGTTGGATTAAGAAGAATTGAATACGTAAGAATTTGCTTAAAGACTGAATTATGTAAATTAAAAAGGATTAACAAAGATAGAAGATTGGTGAAGAAAAAAATTATGATGAGCTACTAATGGGAACTTTCAATCTAGTAATAAAGAAAAGTTTGGAAGCAAACAGATAAAAGATTTATTACAGGAGAAAAGATTTGAAATTTTAGGTGATGACACTAATAAGCCTCAAATAAAGATAAAAGAATTGAAAAGAATACTGAAATGTTGAAGATTAATAGTGAAAACATAAAGGAAATCTTCTTAATGAGATTGAAGAACAAATGTTGATCATTAATGGAAGGAAAAGAACACACCCAAGAAGGAAGAGGGTAGTGCTTTGAAAAGGGATAACTCCATATCATAATCATAGTCTAATTAAGAATAAGAAGAATTAACCAACATAAGACAAAAATTAGAGTTGAAAGATACATCTCTCTCAATTCTTTAGGTAAAAACTATTAAACAAAAGAACTGTATGAACAATTTGTTGCAAGATCAAAGATTAAGTTTAAATAGAGTGAGATTGTTATTCCGAAGAAGTTTAGTGGCCTCGGGATCGTTTCTATTTATACTATGCAAAAAGTTTTAACGTGAAAGAGGCTCTGAAAGCTATACACTAATCATAATGCTCTATGGGTCAAATGGATCCATGAGTTTCACCTAAAACATATAAATTTCTGGTAAGCTCCTTATACTAAGGAGTTCTTATGGATTCTTCTCCAGATGATGAAGTTACATAACTTAGTATAATATCCTTGTATTAAACACAAGGTTGGCAATGGTGCCAGTACTTGACTTTGGTACAATAACTAGTTTGACTCGAGTCCCCTTATTCGCAACCTCAAGTTCAACAATTGAGAAACAGAACTCCTCTTAATGTTAGGGTCTCATCTTTTCTCTGCAATGGTCAAAAGAAAGGGAATTTCAGAGGTTTCGATACTCTGGTTCATTTCTTCTCTCAACAAGTTAATGTTCTACTTGATGATTCTATAAGTTGGTCCCATGATCTAAGCGGTAAATTCTTAAATAAATCATATCATCAACTTCTAAGAAGGGGTTTCATAGAGGTACCTTGGTCTTCCCTTTTATGGCAGAATTCTATTCACCCAAATGCCTGTTCTATATCTTGGCTTGTGATCAAAAACAGACTTAAGACTAAAAGCCTGTGCCATTGCACCGTGGATACAATTTGTGTTTTTATTAAAAATGGAATATGGAGGACATGGATCACCTCTTTCTTCTTTATAGATTCTCTATAGTAGTCTGGAGTAGGATTTTGCACTTACTACCTGATTACGGCTATTCTTATACTAAGGAACAATCTCTAACCTGAGCCATCAAAAACTTAAAGCTTAGTATGCTTAATGTTCTTCTTTTTAAAGCTATCTTAACCACTTCCATCTACTTCCTTTAGAAGGAGTAAAACACTCATAGATTTACAAACTATGAAGAGGTGAAATACCAAGTAGCTGACATGATAATTAACTAGATTAGATCAGCCTTCATAGACAAAAATCTATAGTCTTCTCTCTCTCCTGACATAAGAAGTAAGTGGAATCTTTAATGTAATTTTGTCTGGTTGCTCTATTAGCCACTTTTCTTAATCTTTTGTACATACATATATCATTTTTGTCTTGAACTCATTGTAATGTTATATTAGTTTTGTCTATAGTTAATGCAATATTCATTTTTCAAAAAAAAAAAAAAAGATCAAACAATAAGTCAGGAAGGAAAATTAAGAAGAAAGGGCATTTGTTCCTAAATTCTTCTCCATAATTATAGCCTAGCATGTTAGGGACATAAATTGCTCCAAAAAGTAGCTAATAATCCACGATTATCTACATTTAAAGGAACCTTACCTAGTTAGCCTTCTTGACATAAAAATTAAAACTGATATACTTGAGGATTATTAAAAAAAAGTTTGACATTCATCGCCAAGCATCAAGCACACTATAATAGCATATAAGCGTAAAATAATCATGATGCATTAATCCTTAATCTTTTATTAGTTCATCCATTTAGTTGTTAGTTTTGAGTCAGACCTTAATTTCCTAGAAGTCATTTGCGTCTTTGCAGCTAATAGTGAATTTTAGAGGAACACTTTATGGGTCTCTAGAAATGCATATGCTCAATATGTGTATCAAATCTGATATACGATGGTTTATAGTACTTATAATAATAAGTGAGAGGGAAGTTGACTTATATGGAAAGAATTAGTATAACTCTAGTCAACTCCTTATATAGGTTTCAAAGTATATAGATTATAAGGAACATTTTTATAGCCATCTTTTCTTTGATCATTGCCCTAAAGAGGTACTAGTTAGGTTTAACAATGGGAAGCTAAAATCCCTATTTAGATTCAGCAACTATCTAGCAAAAATGGAGGGCTTTGTAAAGGTCATCGCAAGAGGTTTAGAGATTAAGGTTAGAAATTTTCAATCCTATACATGTATAAGGAAGCAACAAAAGGTAAAAAAAGAATTGAAAAACTTAATAATGGTGTGCAGGTTGATTGTCGAAAGGAGCTGTAGGGAGCAGAGAGTTTGAAAGCATAGTGTCTTCTGGGCTGAAGGTCGCGATAGAAGAAGATGAAGGTGAACAGTAGATTGTTTCAGAGCGTTTGCAACTGTTACTTTTCTTTTGTCTTGGAATTGCACTGTACGAGATACTCATACAGGCATACAGCTGGATCAGTTCAATTTTTCAAACACTAGACCCACAACTGATCCATTTAGTTCTTTTCCCAAAAGATTCTGGGTGGTCAGCATGAAATATTTGGATACCACATAATACATAGTACGGGGTACCTTCCTACTAAACACCGTAGGCTTACATTTGGCAGTTTTCTATTGAAAAATGGAAGGTCTTCGGAAATAACCATGAGAAGCACGTGGAGATAGGCATTCTGTCTGATCAACTCGTCTTAGCCGACTATGTTAACCCATTTACTAATCAAAAACTATAGTCTAACTAATGGGAATCAGAATATTCTCTAGAACAGTTGTGCAATTACAGTAATGCCCTAAAAATCCAATGTGTAGGGGTTTCCAAATCTACGTTCTTTGACCAGAGCAATTCAACTCTTGTTGTTTTTGGATAAGACACGCAATTTACTTGTCTATAATCAATAGTTTTTCTCGTAATTTGCTCCATCTTTTCAACCAATGTAATCGTATCGAATATTTGAGAATTTTGAGCCGGATAAAACAATAGATGTTAGTATTTATATTAATTAAAAATAAGATTATGTATTATTGGACATCTTTAAATTTAAGTGTAAATGCTGAATCGTCTGTCACCATAACGTAGAAGGCTGAGTTAGTGTAATATCTAAGCAACAAAGCATTAAGTGTCATGCTGCATTCATGCTAACTAGTAGATCCGCTTCACCTATCTAACATGATAGAGGTGTCTCACAAATTGAGATGAACAATGGCTGCCATCATCAATAATGTCCACTACTGCACTATTCTTGCCACCCGACGCAATTATTTCTCCTTGCTGCATCTCAAAGCTACGTCATGCCCTCCCCAACACGTTTCGATCACTTTATTTTATTGGAAAAGCAACTCACTCGGAACATAAAAAACATAGCTATTAAATTAAATATGAGTCGCAATGCAAAGCGTGCAATTATTGAATTTTGAATCTTTTGGGTAATATTGGAATGACATCAAGGGCATTTTAGTCAGAATGTTAGTCTATATATTTTGTACCAAAGGCTTGAAAGTTCCGTCTCATACAGAAGTCTGCATAACAGTTGCTTTCTCATTTCATTTCCTCCATACCGGTCGTTGATGGAAGCTGGAGATATTTTGGAGCTTTTTGATACATACTGGTTTGAGACGGAGGTCTTAACGAAACCACCACGCTCATCACTCTCACTGTGTTCTGAAGCTAACCCAATTCAAGAAAAGGCTCAAAAACCAGAGCTTTCAAGAGTCCCAACGATGATTACGAGGTCCATGAGCGAGCAGTTACATCTGAGGACAAGTTCTGTCTCTTGCTTTCCTCTATCCCCAGACTCAGTTCTATGCACGCCAAAGCTTCAGACCATTTTGTCTAGCAAAGAAATCACAGAAGAAAATGAGGAAACTTCATTAATTAAACCAACAGAAGGAGTCCATTCTCACATACCGCCGAAGAAGAAAGATACGAGGAGAAAAAGTGGGAAGAAAACTATGAGCAAGAGCTTGTCGGAGTTGGAATTTGAGGAGCTTAAAGGTTTTATTGATTTGGGTTTTGTGTTTTCAGAGGAAGACAAAGATTCAAGCTTAGTTTCAATAATTCCAGGACTGCAACGACTAGGAAAGAGAGACGAAGAGGAAAACGCAAGTGCGGAAAACGAGTTCACAGTTACCAGGCCTTATCTATCTGAAGCTTGGGAGGTTCTGGAAAGGAGGAGGAATGGAGTAGCCAGATTAGGTAGCGAGATTGAGGATCCATTGGCAAATTGGAGGATTCCTGATTTGAGTAGCGAGATTGACGTGAAAGACAGCCTTAAATGGTGGGCTCATACGGTTGCTTCTACAGTTAGATAAATATCCAGGATTTCAGATTCATATTTGGAAGTTCAATATCCATTTTCTTTTTTTTGGTTCTTTCATGCGATTAATTCATTTTTGCAGGAGATGATGTTTTTAATCCTGTTTTAGTAACTGTAATTGTAAAAAAAGTTAGGTAGGGGCCATAGGTAACACCTTTTTGTTCCATGGAATGGAATATTCGAGAAGTCCGCGATGACTGGGTCCGTGTGTTTGTAAGATACTCTGGCTAAGACAGACAGCCTTTGAAATTTTCGTTTTTGAACATTGAAATTTCCTTTGCATAAACAAACGTTAAGGAACGAAAGTTCCAACACGTTCTGGAAACATAAGTATTTGGAAATATCCATGGTTGCCGGTCCGGTTCGGTTTGATTGGTGACCAATCGGCTATCCGGTTCGATTCAACCTAAAAAATCGACTATAAATTGAACCAGTATGAACCGGTCAATTAACCGGTCGAACTGGTCCGGTCCGATCACTGGTTCAACAAAATTTTTATTTTTTATTTTTTAATTTTTTTAAATATTTTTAATATTATATATAATTAAATATAATTATTGCATAATTATGACGTCACACCGGTTCAACCGGGTTTGATCGGTGTATTCGACCGGTCGAACCGGTCGAACTGGTGACCAGTAAAGCTTCCGATTTAATGATCGGTCCGGGTTTCAAAATACTGAAAATATTTGAGCTTCTCAAGACAACGTCTAGTTTGGTGGGAGTAAACATTGTTTGCTATCAATCTCCTCCCATGATGTGCACGTGTAGAATTAAAGGAAGAAAGATGAATGAAGTATGAAAAGGAAAAGGTGAGGCAAGCTGACGGGTCTCCCAGGCGCCTGGCCTAGACAACCATGAATAAGATGTTAGGACTAATCTGGTTGGTAATGGCACTGTTTGACAAACAGTTGATTGTATTAGCTGTTAGCTGATTCTATCAGCTGGTAGATGATAGCTGATTCTATCAGCTGATTTAACCAGCGGATTGCATTAGCTGTTTGTGATTTGATGTTTGATAAAATTGGCCATTTAATATTAGTTGTTTATGTGTAAAATGACTTATAAGTACATGACTTAAAAAATATAAAGGTATAAATAAACAAAATAGTTGCAAGTTAGGCTTTGATAATTTATAATTTAAATTTAAATTTATTCATTAATACATAATTAAGAAGTTATGCTTTAATACTTTATTAATTCACATATATGTCTAAATTTAAAGCATTTTAACAAATTTAAATAC
>JAOSBL010000002.1:32627565-32648015 GCA_027568915.1 Erythroxylum roraimae | reverse complement strand
GCAGCCACAATAATGGGAGAATTTGATCTAGTTAGAGATGAAATTTGCTTCTAAGTCCTTCATGAGAATGACATCGATCCTTGGAATATACATAATCTGTGTGGTTATGTTTTTTTTTTTTTTTGATCCGTTCATATTTTCCTAACAGTTTGCGTCTCCCTGTTGGCGTTAGGTGTTTGCCCTGTCTGTCTCCCAACTGTGCTGCCTCTCCTATTAATGCTTCTGTGTGTTTTTTTTTTTTGTTGCATAAACCAGCAAGACAAAGATTGGAATTTTGTCAATAGAGTTTCTGAAATTTGAGGAAGGCGCGTTGCTTAGGTTCATTTTAAAGAGAGTAGTTCTATTTACGCAAACAGCCCACTTGACAGTTGAGAAGACAATAATTAATAACTGTAGTCCAGTTATTGAGCTAGAAGATTCTAAATGGCTGGAACTAAGTAGTACGTTTCGTGTCCCGTCTTCAAATTTGATGGGAAGAATAATTTTCAAGCGTGGGTGGTTCAAATGCGATTTTTTTCTAAAAATTTTGGGTGTTTGGGAGATTGATGAGAATGGAGTTCCAACCTGCAAATATTGAAAATTTGACAAAGGCACAAAGGCAAGGATTGACTCGTGCTTGCAACAAAGATGATCAGGCTACCCACTATATTTTTTAAAGTGTTGATTTATTTGTGTTTCAGAAAATTATTAATGTAAAGTCGTCAAAGGAGACTTGGGATATTTTATTTCAATCCTACCAAGGTGTCGAACCAGTTCAGAAGATGCAACTACAGACATATAGAAGACAATTTGAGTTGCTTCAATAAGAAAAGAATGAGAAGATTGTTGATTATTTTATACGCACTCAGAAACTTGTCAAAAACATAAGGGCCAATGGAGAAACTATTTTTGATGCTCAAATCATGGAGAAAATTCTTCGTACTTTGACAGAGCGATTTGATGTTATAGCTACTATCGAGGGGGTAAAGGATCTGGGGATTGTGACAATTGATGGTCTACAGGGAGCATTGGGAACTTATGAATAGAAGTTAGATGAGAGATCCGCGTCAGTCGTTGAGCATGCACTAAAAGCTCAAGCGAACGTAAAGAAGGAAAAGGATGAGTCAACAAACAAAGGCGAATCCAATCAAAGAAGAGGCAGAAATTTCAGGTTTGGTGGTGGAAGAGGTAATATTAATCAAAATCGTGATACATCTAATGTTCAGTGTTTTAAATGCAAAAAGTATGGACATTATCAGTCAGATTGTAGGTCTCATATTCAATGCCATAATTATAAGAAGTATGTTCATTTCAGTAGAGATTGTCGTTTGAGGAGACCAGAAAATAGAGATTATCATGCGAAAGTTGCAGGGCATGGTGGTGATAACACATAAACTTTGTTGATTGCTAGTTCTGATAGCAGAGGCAAATATAACAGTCAGTGGTTATTGAATACAGGGTGTAGTAATCATCTTAGTGGAAATAAAACTTTGTTTTTCAACTTTGATGATTCGTTTCACACATCAGTGAAACTTGGAGATAATCGGTATATTCTAGTTTATGGAAAAGGTAAGATTGGAATTAGATTGAAGAACACCCTTAATTATATTTTGGAAGTATGTTACTCTCTGAATATTAGCCAAAATCTTTTGAGTGTGGGGCAATTGGCAGAGAAAGATTATGATTTGCACTTCTACAAGCATGGATGCATTATTTATGATGCAGAGCACTGGATGATAGCAAGGGTACACATGTCAAGAAATCGTTTGTTCCCTTTGCAAATTAATTATGAGGGATCTTTCTGTCATGTTTCTGTAATTGATGATGATAATTGGTTATGGCATATGCGACTTGAACATTGAATTTGAAAGTCTTGATTTTCTTTCTAAAAAGAAATGGGTATTTGGCCTACTAGCTATAAGTGTTCCTGAAAGAGTTTATGAGACGTGTTTTGGGGAAGAAGCACAGAGAAGCTTTTCCCAAAGGTAAATCCTGGAGAGCAAGTAGATCACTTGAACTTGTTCATTCATATTTATGCTTTATGGAGATTCGTTCTAATGGTGGTAGCAGGTATTTTATTACTTTTATTGATGATTATAGCAAAAAGGCCTAGGTTTATTTTTTGAAGCATAAATTTGAAACATGCAATACTTATAAGAGTTTTGTGGCTTATGTTGAAAAACAAAATGGGTGTACTCTTAAGTTTTGAAAACTGATAGGGATACCGAATATACTATTTGTGACGATTTCCTACGAAAACATGGCATTAAGCATCAGTTAACTAAAAGATACACTCTTCAACAAAATAGGGTAGTGAAAAGAAAGAATAGAACCGTTGTAGATATGGTGAGATGCATGTTGCATGTAAAAATTTGCCTAAATTTTTTTTGGGCAGAAGCAGTTGCTTGTGCTGTGTATGTTTTGAACTGGTATCCTAGCATTGTCTTCTTCACTTACCAATTGCTGAATCATGTCAAAATTTTCAAAACCAAAACCTCCAGAATTCGAGTAAAGATTTTGAAAATAATCCTGCACAATCGAACTTATTGCTTCATGGCTTATTTGAGGAATACCCGAATTGTCCAAAAGCACAGGAATATAATTTGTGTTTCCTATCCATAGTTTGCTTATGAAAATAATTGGTATTAGCATCACCAAAATTGAGCCAAAATAATCTGGCCCTTTGCTTCCAGTAAACCGACTCCTGAACAAGGGTGTTGGTCAAGTCCCTTTTCAACATAGAAACCCGATCATCATCAGTACCCTCACTCCTTGCCTTCAACAAATCAGCTTTAAATTTTTTGATTTTTTCCTGAAAATTATTATCTAGTCCCTATTCCAGTTTTCAAGCCTATTACAACAACCTTTCAATCTTTGCATTAGATTTAAACCTTCAAACACCTCATTTTTTCTGATATCGCTTTTGCTTTCACAAAATTATTATTGCAAATTTGTTCCGCCAATTAAACCATCCCAACAAGTTGGACTCAACTTTCCTAAGTGGATACACCCAATCTTGCCTGTTAATTTAGTCCTACCTAGAGTAAAAAGGTACGAGCAGACTACTTCTGCAGTACTGTTGGATTGATTAGTTGTACAGCAAAATTATTCCATAAAGGTTTCGTTTGCCTTTGACAAAAGGCTCAAAAAAAGCCATCAAATTACATTGGTAGAGCTCAGATGGGCCTTACAAATGGATGAGCATATGGCCTTCTAGACAGGGCAAATCCCCAGTTGAGCTAGTGCGCTGAAATGGTTAGCCGAAAGACATTAGTGGGTGAAAAATACAGGAAGACATTAGACACCGAAAAAGTATAGAGCATGATTCTGTAAATACATTGAACTACGAGGGCATAACAGTACTAACCGATAATCTGTACAATTGCCCAAATGTAACTTTCTTCTGCGTGTAGACCTGTAGACTGTGCTACTTCCTAAGCTCACTTGAACATTTCACTTGGAAACAACAGCGCTCCGCACTCCACATACTTCACTTCAACCCTCCCAAGTTTCATTTCCACCAATGTCGCCACCACCAAAACCACCGCTTGTACTCTTCTTCATTCTCCTCCTCCTCTTCACGGCGGCCGGAGCAGCCACACTCCCCCCTTCACCCTCCCCAATCTCCTCTCCGACTACTAGACCCTCTCCGACCACTAGACACTCCCCCATCTCCTCTCCGACCACTGGACACTCCCCCATCTCCTCTCCGACCACTAGACCCTCTCCAACTACTAGACCCTCCCCAATCTCCTCTCCTACCACTAGACGCTCCCCGTCCGGACACTCCACCTTAGACCCCAAACAACTCACGGCCCTCCAATCTCTTGACATCCCCACTGCTAAAGATCCTTGTATTCAACCATCTCCACACAACGCTACCGTCTGCGATGCTTCCTCTCCCTTTCGCTTCCTCATCTCACTAAATCTCTCCAACTGCTCCTCTGACCTCTCCCTCTCCTACACTGCTCTCAAGTCTCTTTCTACACTCCGGTCTCTAACTTTTACCAACTGTCCTGCAAGTACTGTTCGTTTTCCTTCAGATCTTGCTTTGTCTCTCCATTCCTTCACTTGCATTCACTCTCTTAAGCACCTCACTGGTGTAGGGCTCTCTCACTTTGTCAATCTAACTGATCTTACTGTCAGTGATGTGCCTGTTAATGGTAGTGGCCTCTATGTTATTCTTGGTAATATGCGCAAGTTGAAGTCCGTTACTATCTCAAATGCTAATGTTACCGGATACATACCAAGACATCTCCATTCCAATCTTACCCATGTGGATCTTTCAGGTAACAAGCTCAAGGGGACTATCCCTGGTTCTATTGCAGTCCTTGAAAATCTTGAAAGTCTCGATCTTTCTTCTAACTCGCTTACTGGGGAATTGCCCACGAATTTTGGTGACTTGATCTCGCTAAAAAATCTGACTTTGAAGTCTAATACGTTATCTGGGTCTATCCCGGATTCTGTGTCAGCAATTCCTGGTTTAGTTCATGTTGATCTGAGTTCGAATCAGTTCAATGGGACGATACCGAGGTTTCTTGCAGAAATGAAGCACTTGAAGTACTTGAATCTTGAGAAAAATGCATTCCATGGTGTTTTGCCGTTTAATCTTAGTTTTATGAAGAAGTTGGCTGTGTTGAAGGTTGGTGAGAATAGCAATTTGTGCTACAACCATACACAATTATCATCAAAATTGAAGCTTGGGATAGCTCCTTGTGATAAGCATGGATTACCAATGTCACCCCCACCGTCAAAAGAAGCTTCAGCGAGTGATGATTCATCGGACTATGATGATAACGGTGAAGGAGACAATTCCGGTAGAAAGGAACATCATCATGGGCCTAATAAGGTTGCTCTTGGTATTGCCATAGCAATTGCTTCCATAGTATTCCTCATAGTTTTCATGGTCCTTCTATCGAGAAAATGTTGTTAGTTAGAAGGTGAGTTTGCATAGAATAGGGATTATTTGATGAAATTATTGTTTGATTTATTTATTATACACTTCATTACTGATGAGAGTAGTTGCAGAGTGGACAAAAATGAAAAAAGAGGAGGAGAATCATTGTTTCGGGTGTGCGATTTATCTTCTTTTCTACTTTGCTTATTTGTATCATCAAGTTTGTAATTCTCATGAGCTACCAACATTCTACTGTATCACTTCCATCAAAGCCTCGACCCATATTATTGGCCATTTGCCTTTGTTTTCGTTTGGTATTTGTTAATTACCTTCTAAAATCAAGCCTCGTTTTCTCAATTTAAGATTTCATCAGAGAAGCTTAACCAATATGGTTGGCATGCTATTGTTTGGGGTACCAAAACAAGGAAGATGAGAGTAATCCAGATGGGGATATCATAATAAACATGTACAAATAAGGAATCTAACAACCGGTCCAGCTGTTAAATTGGATAGTTTTAGGCATAACATGAGTCTTGAGTGGGCAACTCTTCGTGGGCTAGACACCATGTTGGTTAAGTGCTGGAGCGCTTCACTGAGACGTCTCCAGGCATTAAAATCCAAGTTTGAGATATGATAGGATGAACCACTGATCACATTCAGATGTCTTCAAGCTAGGCTTCCTCGCTCTGTTGAGGTTAGTAATTAATGACAGAACATCCTGTGCACTCTGCCGCAATAAACCTCTAAAACAACTACCATCCTGAGTCTCAACTTTGAAAGTATACTTCCATTACGTACTTTGGACGAAATTCGCAATTACGATTTAAGAGAAAATAAAGGTGTTACATTATCTGGGGTTGGGTGGATGCTGAATGATAGTTGGAGGATGATGATTACAATTGTCTCCTTGTCTTTGAGTGCAATATTGGATTTATTCCCTGCCACTCAAATCATAGCTACAACTCCTCATGAGCACACAAGTTTTTGAGAATTAAAGCGACTTAGTTGTTGGAGACGATGAGTGATTAGCAAAACATGCCAGATGATAAGCCATGGACCGACATTTAGTCTCCGAAAAAGTTACTCGTCTTCTTGTAATCGTTGTGCATGGCTTCAAGTCAGAGGATTCAATTGTCTAAGATCAACATTTACATCAGTCGGAGGGAGATCCCAATTCAATATTCGCATATGATAAATGTCTAACTTAACTATCATTAACTTTCACTCACCATAAATGGCTTAGCTTGAGCTCTTACATTCAGACTTCTCCATGAATTAATTTACCAGAATCCTCTGCAAGAACAAATGCCGTCCTTGAAATGGTGAAACCGATTAGAATCTCTCAAAACAATCTCCCTCTTGGTTTTTCTGGACATGAACTTGGCCATCTCATGACAGTCACCGCATACTCTTAGGTTCTTAGTTACCCGTATTGTTTGGCCAGGTGGCAAGTTTAATATTCCAAAAGCCATGGCTAATTTCTCACTGTGTCCACAAAGGGCCATTTCCTTCTCCATTTCATCTGCATTAATTAAAGCGTATCTCAATTTTGGACGATAACCTTCTTCCTTCATCTTTGATCTATATTTGTTCACTAGAGCTTCAATGTTATTGGTTTGTGGGTGTGAATTATCGGCGGCGACAAAGATATGTACCTTGCCCTTGGCCTCTATCCAACTGCACCCTGGATTCTTCTTTAAACCACGCGCACCAATCTTTTCTCTCATTTTCTTTACTTGTTCCCACTTTTCTGCCTCTGCGTAGATATTTGCCAAAAGTACATAGTAACCTGTGTTCTCAGGTTCTAGCTCAAAGACATGTTCTGCAACTTTCTCTGCTAATTTGACATCATGGTGAATTCTGCACCCACAAAGCAGAGATCCCCAGATCGTTGCATCAGGTTCAATTGGCATTTTCTGTATAAATTTGTATGCCATCGATAGCTTCCCAGTACGGGAAAGAAGATCCACAACACAAGCATAATGCTCTAGTTGTGGCTTTATATTGCACTCGTTTTGCATTAAATTGAAAAACATCCATCCTTCATTAATTAATCCAGAATGACTGCAAGCATATAATATAGAGATGAAGCAAACTTCATCTGGCATAAGGCCTGCATGCCTCATTCCATTGAAGGCAGAAATTGCTTCATTTCCCAACCCATGCATGCCATATCCAGCAATCATCACTGTCCATGAGACCAAATCCTTTGTAGGAATCATATCGAACAGGAATCGAGCAAGAACTAGCATCCCACACTTTGCATACATGTCAACAAGAGCATTGGCAACATGTTGATCATATAAGCATCCATTTCGTAATATGTAACCATGGATCTCTTTCCCTTTATCCAAGGCTGCAAGGCTGGCACAAGCTGGAAGCACACATGCCATAGTTCTACCATCAGGTTCCAACTCTTTTATCGTTGTGACAAAAAGACTGAGAGCTTCATTAGGAAGACCATTTTTTGAGTAGCCTCCAATCATAGTATTCCATGAGACAATATCCTTCACAGGCATCTCCAGAAACACTGACTTAGCATCTTCCATGCTTCCACATTTTGCATACATGTCCATGAGAGCGTTACATACAACGAGATTTGACTGCATATCATTTTCCCTGATGTAGTTATGTATATGCTTGCCACTTTCCAGTGACCCATTACAAGCGCAGGCATGAAGAATAGCTGTGATAGCAAAAGTATCTGGTACAACACCTCCTCTTTCCATTTCATGGAACATTCCAATAGCTTTATCAGCAAGTCCTTCTCGAACATAACCGGCAATCAAGGCAGTCCAGGATACAACACTTTTATCAGCCATCTTTGCAAAAACTTGTATTGCACCATTCAAGTCACGGCATTTTGAATACATATCCATTACTGTGTTATTGAAGATAGCTTTCCTGTCAAATCTGGCCTTTATTGCAAAAGCATGAAGTGCTCTACCCAAAGAAATATCACGACAGTTTGCACAACCTGCAAGAGCACAAACAATTGTTGCCAAATCCGTGTCAGCTCCCGTTTTTAGCATCTCTATCAATAACTCTAGTCCTTTTTCACAAAGACCACTTGCCACATATCCACTTATCATCGAATTCCATGAAATAACATCTCGGTCAGTCAAATCATCAAACAACTTATGTGCGCTCTGAACTTCTCTGATCTTGAAATAAAACGAAATAAGAGAATTATTAACAGCATTATATGAATTGAAACCCAGTTTCAATAAATACCCATGAACCCATTCACCATCTTTTACACTTCCCAAAGCTGCAAAACATTTCAAAACACAAGAAAATGTGTGAGAGTTCACTTCAATCCCAGACCTCAACATCTTCTCAAATATAAGCACACTCTCCTTAAAATCACCAATCTTTGCATACCCGTTTATCATCAAATTCCAAAGGAAAGTCTTTTCATTAGCAATCTTATCAAACTCCAGCCTCCCCTCTCTCAAATTCCCGCAAGTCACATACATAAACACCAGTTTTGATCCCAGAACGCCATCAATTGAAACCCCACTGGAGCGAATGATGGAATGTACTTTTTGACCATCTTCTAGAGATTTAAGCTCAGCACAGAGTTGCAATACAGAACAATAAGTACTAGAAGCTATTTGAGGTTTTTCAGGCATCAGAAGGAATTCCATTGCTTTTTTAAGATTACCCTTCTCGCAGAATTCACAAATTTTCTCATCAACACTAATAAATTCGTAATCTTTATATTTGGTGAGGGGTACTGAGGTGGGAATCGAAGCATAATAACACTGCAATTGTGATGAAAGAGAAAATGCTTTCACTGGTCTGCTCAGAAATAACCCATTTTGAAATTTGATGGAGTCTTGGGTAGGGTTTCTGTTAGGCATGAAGCTGAAGAAGTTCGTTGATGTAGTTTCGGCCATGAAGACGCATATGAAGGTGGGGGCAACGTAAACTAGAAAAACAATAAAGGAAAGCTCGTTTTTTAAGAATTGAGTTCATCATTATAATAAGAATAATAATAAGAAAAGAGGAATTTGGTGTCCACGCGCTGAAATAAAGATGTGACCTTGTTATTTGCCAACGATAAAAGACTACCACATGTGCCCATAAAAAGTACAGAACGTGTGAATCTAATCCAAATGCAGATTCAGAATCCACAGGTCTAATTGTTGGATATGGATGTTGTTTTCTATCCTCACTCTGTTTTGAATTGTTCCACTTTTACTAATCAGCTCAAGATTGGAAAGCCCATCGTTTCTCTCAAAGGTATTATCATTATCCTTCAGTAGTATATCCATCTTCATGAGCGTCCGTGAATGAGTTATGGTCCTGGGTTGAGCTTGTTTTTTAACAGATTGAAATGGAATTATACGGCAGGATTGATGTTTTCTGTACATAAATCTACTCAAGTAAAAGATAATGGTTCTGTATTTCTTTTTTCTCTTTTTGGGTGGTTCCGCTGTCATATGAATGATGAACCTGTTTTTGTGCTTTACTGTACCATGAATTAGTAAAGAATGTACAGCGCCCTCCACGGTAGGGCTACATTTGAGTGAGATCTTTTTCTTCCACTGCCTCAAATATGGGTGTTAGGAATCTGGATGGGGAGCTAGCTCCTTTGATATGGGCTACCACCTTATGATTCTCTTTTCCTTCATGATCACCGTCTTGGCAGCCATTTCCAAGTCTATGGACCAAGCTCTGCATCATTTCCATTGAACCATTGATGACATGGAAACCTTTGCAATATAGCCACTGAACTGTTGATGAGATTAATCTGTGTTGTATTGCAAATTTGTCAAAAGACTTCCCTTTAGTTATTGCCAGTGGATGGATAAAATTTACAGTTATAAGGAAGCCTTTGGTATGTAGGTTGGGTATCCGTTATTCAATTCTAGCTTGATGCTGTAACATGTAAAATTTGACCTACTTAGTCTGTGAAATATGTGGTTTGTGTGATGATTAAAGTTGTAAGGTTTTGCAGTTCGAAATATGTGCTACCACTCTTCTTCTCAATTAGGTTTTTAGATCTTTTTTCCGTTCAGTCCCCTTTCACTGTTCCAGTTCTGAAGGTTACGTAGGTGTGAAAATGACATATGTTATTGATTTCACTCTCTGAAGAAGCTATCTACTTTTCCTTTTATAAGGTTAAAGTTTCCCTCCGTAGTCTTATATGCGCATAATGAACTTGCATGATCAGTCTGCAGTGTTTATCAAAACATTCTTTAGGTACCATTGATATGTCTGTAAGTCTGAACTTCAAACTGAAGGGTCGTTTTTGATGCAGCTTGTTAAATTTGGCTGAGATTGCAGATGGGCCTTCACTTTTTTCATCATGGAATGATACTCTGCAATCAAGATATTCCGGCACACACTCTGATGGAAATAGGAAAGGTAGACCTCCCCAGAAAAGCACCAGACTGGGAAGAAGAAGAATGGACTATCACAATAATAAATCCCAGTCTTTTGATAGTAAACTCCCCAAGTCATCTGGCCAGGAAGAAATTCTTGCTCTGTTCAGAAGGATACAGTCTTCAATATCAAAAGGGGAGTCGGTTGATACGGGGATGAGGACTGGAAAAGCATCGGAGGACACTTCACCTACTGATTCTGTCCTGGAGTTTCTTCGCCAATCAAGAAAACAAGTAAAAGGTATAACAGCATGGATATACTTCTCCCAATACTGAAACAAGTTTACTAGTATTTCGGTGGCATTTTAAGCTGCAGTCATTGTAAGGTTTGAACTTCTTTTCTTATGCAATAAAACTGGAACATCAAAGAAAGCTTTAGCACATGTCACCTGATCTCTGGTTTTGTTCGTTTTCAGTGCATTTCTTGATAAATTTAAAAGGGAAATCTTCAGAACGATCATCTAGGCAGTTGTTCAATCACATATCATTTACACACTTTATTTTGACTGCGAATTAGAAACTTACAAGCAATTTGCTCTATTAACTCTCTTATCATTTATGATTAGTTTGTAATTTTGGCAGGAACAGCTACCAAAAGAGGTGGAACCAAAACATTTAGAAGGAACCAAGGTGTTGACAAGAACAAGAAGATGGGAAATGATGAACAACTCTTAGAAACAAACTTCAAGTTAACGAGGCCTCCATCTAATTTTGTGAAGAGATCACCAATCCCATCACCATCAGCGCCTAGGGGGCAAGCAGCTGAGCTCTCCGATGAACCATCCGCAATCATGGTGGGAAGCCCGGAGTTGAAGTCGCCAAGAATAGAGGAAATGAAACTCTCCCAGCTGAAGGAGCTAGCTAAGTCTAGGGGTATCAAAGGTTACTCAAAGCTGAAGAAAGGTGAACTTATGGAATTGCTCAAGTCCTGAAGTCGTCAAAGTTCTTTTTGGAAGTTAAAAGACACGCAAGCTGTTGCAAGTTAACGTGTGCAGAGAATCAAGAAGCTTCCCGAAAACCTTTTATGTTATTTCATTTCTATGTTGCTTTCATACTCATCTTTTGCTCATTCACTGAGGCCATTTTGTTGGGCTTTAACGCCTTCGTTTCAACCAGTTGTCTCCAAAAGAATCTTAATATTCAGTTCACTCAGAATACTACCCAAGACGAAGACTGGCATATATAGATTTCAAGGTTATAACTCAGACAAATAGGAGATGTATAGCATCATAACTTAGGGCAAACCGGCTTCCTTGCATTTGCATACATATATATGATCTCTCAGAAGGCGTTTGAAAATCAATTTCCCCGTAACGTTTTTAGGGTGTGTCGCTCTTTGCCTGCCATTCCCAAAGCGGCAGCTCATAATAAGGGGATAAAATGCAAAAGACTTAACCACAAAATAACCGTGTATTTAGTAACACACGTCAAGAAAAGCACTGCTGTTAAATTAAACAAGAAAACATCCATAGCAGTAATATGTGTCTACCAATTCATAGTCTGTTCAAAACAACATTTTTGCAACATAAAATGGACCTTCTTGAAGTAAAAACTCAAAAATTTAACTAAAACAATTTTGTAACATCTAAGATGGGCCACTTTGAGCCTTGTTAAGGATGACTCCTTCATATTTGACCTGAAACCATTTCATTGCATCCTCTTTTGTGACCCTTTGCTGAATTCCAACACGTGACTTGCATCTGCGACGACGACCCACACGATAACCTGGCCGCTCTAGAACGACGTAGAAATCCATACCATAGATACCAGTTGAGGGATCATATCTGACAAGAGATGATAAAACGTTAAGAGTCAGCTCAAAATTAAATGGAAAGGGGCCAAGTATAAGAAACCATAATGAATCAACCTCCCATGGAATCATTCAACCCCTGCAGTTGCAAGGAAATCTACATGAACAGTCCAATACACAATACAACCAACAACTGACAGGAAATATACTAAACATCACTCCAGTACAATTGAGCACCCACATGACAAGTAAGGCAATGCCATTCGCTCTTGAAAATCAGTTGGAAATTAAGCACACAACATATACAAGAGATAAGAATGAATAATTTCAGCAAGGTAAGCATAACTTAATCTCAAAAAGCTGAACCAAGAAAACTAAGCAACTGAAAACGTATTAGAAAAAACTAATTCCTGCTAAACTAGAAAAAGACAGCATCTTGAAAAAGATGCAGAACTGGCTCCCAATTACAACTATAAAATTATCAGAAGTATAGTAAGTTCCACACCTCCTATAAGTTAAACACAACACCAGCAAATAAATCTGTCAGGGCTACTACAGGACCATACAAGTGTTAATGTGAACACAGCTATTGGTCATAACCTATACACCAACACAGTAACCATGATTCTATCCATTCAAAGCTCATTACATATACACGGAAACCATTTTGATACAGTTAATAACCAATCACATCAAATTAACTTAACTTCGAGAAGACAAGTCATTTAAAACTTAACAAACAAACAAGCAAACACTCACTTGATACCCAGATCAATATGTTCCTGGATACCAAACCCAAAGCAACCAGTTTCACTGAAGTTCCTCCTCAAAAGCTCATACTCTTTCACCTTCAAACCACTTTCAAGCAGTTGCATAGCCTTCTCGCCCCTCACAGTCACGTAGCAAGCTATCTTTTCATTACGCCTGATCCCAAACGACCTGACAGTGTACCTGGCTGCTCAACCCAAACCAGGAACCCACAAAATTAGTGCAAAAACTAACGAAATAACACGTAAAAAAACGCATCACGAAGCTGAAAATAGCAATCATACCCTTGGAGAAGACCGGGGCCTGACCGCTGAGTTGCTCGAGCACCTATTAGTAACAATCCAAATCAGACAGAACAAACAAACAAACAAAACAAAATTAAACACAAAAGAAGAAGAAAAGAGAAGCGAGGCCAAAACCTTTGCAGCACGAGTGAGACGATCTCCACTTTCGCCGACGGAGATGTTAAGAACGAGCTTCTGAACTTTGATTTCTCTCATTGGGTTGGACAACTTCTTCTCCGAAGCCTGAAGAACCAAAGACGTACTACATAGTAAGTACACACAAACTTGTATAAGCATACATATACAGAAACTGTGATGTAAATGCAAAGAGCGGAGATCACCATTGTAAGTGGCGATTGAGG
This sequence comes from Erythroxylum roraimae, assembly GCA_027568915.1. Lineage (NCBI taxonomy): Eukaryota > Viridiplantae > Streptophyta > Magnoliopsida > Malpighiales > Erythroxylaceae > Erythroxylum > Erythroxylum roraimae. The sequence goes on along the minus strand of JAOSBL010000002.1, from coordinate 32,634,582 downwards.
AAGACGGTGGCTACTGGAGGCAAGAGGCTGGCTTTTATATTTATGAGATAAATGCGATCCAGGTTTAGGGTTTTATGGCCAACATCTTTAGAAGACTGTCGTTGGACCAAAAATACTATATTGCCCTTATATTGTTCATAAGGGAGCTTAACAAAATAAAATTCCGTTGCCGGGACTTGAACCCGGGTCTTTCGGGTGAGAGCCGAATATCCTAACCAACTAGACTACAACGGATGATATGATGCTGGTGCATATTAACCTTATTTTTGTTTAATATTTCTAACATTGTTTAGTTACTTTGAATGGTGTATCTCATCCTTTAGAAAGGTGTCACAGTGTCAAAGTTCAAACCTCAAAACTAGGAATATTTTTTAATTCACAAAAGCAAATATAATCAGTTACTGAAGAACTCATTATCGTCTTTGGTTTGTGTTAGGAATGTTCCATTATTTCCAGCTTAAACAGCTTAAGTTGAGCATGAGGACTTCCCAATTTCAGTTAGTCAAAATTAGGACATATTGGAAATTATAATTGCTTAAAATAAACTAGTTAACAAAATATATACTCACTTTATTAAGACTTCTTACTATATAACTCGTTAAAGTTGGAACCTTACAAAATCTTTACACAGTACACAACATTTTTTTCACTCACTTTTCTTTTGATTTTGTACAATACCCATGTAATGGCCATATTTATAGAGACGTAAAGTCGGTAATAATTGACTATAATGTCAGCTTCAATGGAGCTGTCTATAAGAGTTCAAAGACAATTTGGCTTGATATTTTGACCAAAGTTCAATACAAACCAAGTTTAATTTCTAACATCCTCCCTTAAACTTAGTTTAATCATTTCAAGCATGTTCTTTAACTTGTAAAATAGTTCAGCTTTTAAGCATTTCGCTGAAAATATCTGTCATTTGATCTTCAAATGTGCAATACTTAACTATAATTTCTCTATCTTTAACCAAATCTTGAATGTAGTGATGTTTAATGTCAATATGCTTATTTCAACTATAGAATACTGGATTCTTTGTTAAGGCCATTGTTGATTTATTATCGCAGTAGATTGTCATTGGACCATCTTGTTAGTGTTGTAATTCGCTAAGCATCATTCGTAACCAAATCGCTTGAGTAGCACAATTTGTTGCTGCTATATACTCTAGTTCTGCAGTTGAAAGAGCAATTACTACTTGTTTCTTTGAATACCAACAAAATGCTCCAGAACCAAGATGAAAGACATAAACTGAAGTGTTTATTTTCTTTTCAACGTCTCCAACCCAATCACTATCTGTATATCCAACTAGTCATATATTTTTATTGTTTGAATAAAATATACCCATCATCAATCGTATCTTTAATATATCTTAAAATTTGTTTTGCGCTTGCCAATGAAATATCATGGTGAATTTATAAATCTGCTCACAATTCCTACTCTGTGAACAATATCTGGCCTAGTTGCAGTTAGATACCTCAGACTTCCAATAAGCCTTCTGAAGTTTGTTGTATTAACCAAATAACCACTGCCAACTTTCAGAAGCTTTAACCTTTCTTCAACTAGTGTTAAAATTGGCTTGCACTCATCCATCTTAAATTTCTTTAAAATATATTTCGCATACTTCCATTGTGAGATAAATATGTCTTCATTTGTTTGCTTTACCTCGATATCAAGAAAGTAGGACATTAATCTCATATCTGTCATCTTAAAGTGAGCAACCATATCCTTCTTGAATTCTAGCAAAAATCTTTAATTATTACCAATAAAGATCAAATCATCTACATAGAGACAAACTATAACAATGTCTCATTCCTTGTTGATCTTGATATAAAAAATATGTTCATATGGACACTTATGAAAACCATGTTCAATGAAATAAGTATCATATAAGTATACCATGCTCTTGGTACTTGTTTAAGATCATACAACGCCTTCTTTAGCCAATAAATCTTATTTTCTTCTCCTTGCTTTACATATCCTGGTGATTGCTCAATGTATACTTCTTCTTCAAGTACATCATTCAAAAAGACTGATTTGACATATGTTTGGTAAATCTTCCAATTACTTTAAGCGACAAGTGAAGTGATCAAATATACAGTATCCATTCTGGCAACAGGTGAAAATACTTCAGAATAATCGATACCTGACTTTTGCTTGTGTCCTTTTGCAACTAATCTTGCTTTAAAGTGTTCCACTTCTTCATTAGGTTTGTACTCTATCTTGTATACACATTTGACACCAATAGGCTTCTTTACTTTTGGCAAAGTGGTCAACTCCCATGTTTTATTCTTTTCTATGGCACATATTTCTTCATCCATTGCTTTAATCCAATGACCATCATTCACTACTTCCTCGAACATTACTAGATCATAATCTGCAAAGAAAACATAATTGGTCACAACTTCATTGTTATTGCCATCATCACTTACTTGATAATCTTTCAAATAAGTGGGTGGATGACGTTCTCATTTTGAGCACCTAAGTGAAGGTGAAGTAGGAGGAGATGATGCTTTAGGGTCAACATGAGTTGGCTCTTTAAGAACTGGAGGTCAAGATGACTCTCCAGTTTGATTAGTCATTTTCGATTCATTGTTTATGAACACCGATACTGGTAATGATTTCTTTTCTTTTTTCTGATCAATCCTATACTTCATCTTCTTTAAAAGTAACATTTTGACTGATTATCACTTTTTAGTCTTTGGATTATAAAGCTTACAACCTTTTGTTTTATCTTGTAACCGAGAAATATACATTTTTCTACCTTGTCATCTAGCTTTTTTCTCAACCCATTAGGCATATGTGAATATGTTATGCAACCAAACACCCTCACATGACTAATATTAGGCTTTTTTCCTCTCTACGCTTCTTGTGGAGTTTTATCAGGAACATTTTTAACAAGACACCTATTCAAAATGTAGACCGCACAAGCCACAACCTCTGCCCAGAAACTTTTAGGTAACTTTTTACAAAATAACATACTTTTCACCATATCCATGATAATTCTGTCTTTCCTTTCTATCACTGCATTTTGTTAAGCAGTGTACTTAGCTTTGAACTGATGCTTAATTCCATGCTTTCTTAAGAAATCATCACAAACAATATATTATGTGCTTCTATCCATTCTTAAAGTCTTGAAAGAATAACCGTTTTGTTTTCAATATATGTTATAAAATTCTTAAGTACTTCACATGCTTCATATTTTTGCTTCAAAAAATAAACTCATGCCTTTCTACTATAATCATCAATAGATGTAATCAAGTATTTGTTACCTCCTCATGACATAGATTTGCTTTACTGGACGTTTGGATGTCCATGCTTGCTTTGTAGGAAATGGATCTCTATGCATTTTTTTCCCCATTACACACGACTCACAAATCTAGTCAAGAACTTGAATAGTTGGCAAGCATGAAACCTACTCTTTGTTTGAAAGAAAATTAATGCTTCCAAAATTCAAATGTCCAAGTTGCATATGTCATAACCAATTATCATTAATAGTCATAGTATTACAACAAGAAGTACTACTGTATTTAAGATATGTTGGAAATATATGATTGGATGTCATTCTCATCTTTAGAATCATACCCTTTTTTATATCACTCACGGTGCATCCCTCTTTATTGAAGTGTAAATCATAACCCTTTTTTGATAGTTGTCCAATGCTTAATAGATTCTGGTAAAGAGTAGGAGCATAATACACATCAAAAATATTTTTTTTGAAGCCAAGCAAATTCATTAAAATATCGAGAAATCAAAACTAGAAGAAGCAACTAAACCCAAAGCCAATAGGCTTTACCCTATAACACCCGGACCTAAAACTTCTTCTGAATTGATTACAAGCGACGGACAATCACAAAGAAGAACAGAAACAATACTACTTGGGATAGAATCCCACTCGAAACGGTTTGCATGTAATAAAGCTACCTTTGCTAACGAATGAACAGCCTTATTAGCATTCCGTGAAGTCCAATGGAAGGACAAATGGTGGAAGTTGTTCTTAAGTGAGAGACACTCAGCAAACACTGTACCAACCTCTAGCAAATTACTGGATGAGTTATTAATATGTTTAATCGCTTCTAGATAATCCGACTCAATGATAATATTATCCAAGCGTTGATCCTTGAGCCAAGCCAGAGCTTCTTTGATGGAAATTGCTTCTGTAAGGTAACCATCCACACAGCAAGGTATGTGACCCAAGAGAGCCTTTACAAACTGACCATGATCATCCCTGAGGACAACCCCAAAACCCAAACTGTTGTCTCCTTTCGAGACCGAAGCATCAACATTACATGTCAACCAACCCATGTCAGGCTTGCTCCAAGAATGACAGCGAGAAAGGGTGCTGCCATTCAATTGTATCTGATTAAAAGCACAAGTTGCCTCTTTCCAATTCGCAAGAAACTCATCAGCAAAAGATATAATGGCATTCGGATGAGTATCCTTCTGCTCCCAACACAATAGATTTCGATGGAACCAAAGGCTCCAACAAATAGTTAAAATCCGGTGGCCCAAAACAGAGTTTTTACCAACTAACACCAAGGAGATATAGCGTTTAATGTCATCACCCTGTAAAGAGATACCTGCAGCATTCCACACTCTTCTAGCATGGGAGCAAGAGAGAAAAACATGATCCATGGTTTCAACCAGACCACATCTGTTACAAGAGACATCAAGAGTGCCACCCCTAGCCAAAAGTCTCTGTTTGTAGGGCACAAAATTACGCAACAGCCTCCAGAGGAAATCCTTTATTTTCGGGGGAAGCTGAGCATTCCAAAGAGAATTCCAGTGGCTATCATCCAGATAAGAGGAGATAGAAGAATACTGAATAGTAGCAATTCTATAACTCGATTTAACACTATACAAACAGTCCCTAGTAAATTGCCAGCAGAAATGATCAGAAGGCAATGACGGTGAAATGGGGATTTTAAAAACTTGAGAAGCATCAGCCGGTGCTAAAATGCCATTAACAAAAGAGTAATCGCATCCGGAGTTATCCGAATTAAAAAGATCACTAACCTTCATATTCTCCATACCGGGTAACGGAGCAGAACGCACAAAGAAACCATCATTGCGATTCAACCAGGGCTCTTTAAAAACTGAGATTGATTTTCCATCTCCCACTCTCCAACGAGCTCCTTTGCCCAGCAAATGTTGTGCCGAGAAAATGCTCCTCCAAATTAAACTAGGGTTTCGACCTTCTCTAGCATGAAGAAAATTGAAATTTGGGAAATATTTAGCTTTAAACAACTTACTTGGCAGCGAAATCGGGTGAGACAAGAATCGCCAACCTTGCTTACAAAGCATCGCACGATTAAAGCAATGTAAGTCACAGAAACCCATACCACCCAGTTTCTTCGAAGCACATAGTCTCTCCCATTTGGCCCAGTGAAGTTTAGATCTGTTACCTGAAGAAGACCCCCACCAAAAAGAATTCATCATGTTGTGTAAATCATCACAAATACCTTTTGGAAGGAGGAAGACACTCATACAGAACGTAGGAAGAGCTTGAGCGATAGTCTTGAGAACGATCTCCTTGCCCAACTTGGAAAGCAGACGATTTTTCCAGCTGTGAATGCGTTTACTGAGTCGATCCTTCAAGAAAACAAAATTTTGTTTTTTATTTCTCCCAATTAGAGAGGGAAGACCCAGGTACCGGCCATGATCAATTAGATTTGAAACCCCCAAAATCGAAATCGCATCTTGCTTCACCTCCTCCTTCGTATTTGAGCTAAACATGACCCCCGATTTTTGATAGTTAATCGCTTGCCCCAATGCTTTCTCATACGTGGTGAGGATCCGCTTGATGTTGTAGCACTCAGTCGAAGAAGCTTTAAAGAAAAAGAAGTTGTCATCAGTGAAAAATAGATGAGAAACACTGGGAGCCCCTCTACAAATGGCAATACCGTGAATGTCGCCTCGAGACTCAGCCTTCCTCAAGAGAGCATATAACCCTTCAGCACATAAAATGAAAAGATAAGGGCTAAGTGGGTCTCCCTGTCTAAGTCCTCGATGAGGGACGATAGGGCCCACAGTTTTATCATTAAAAGCAACTGAGTACTAAACGGTGGAAACACAAAGCATGATCCATTTAACCCACTGAACATCAAAACCCAGTTTTATCAGGATGAATTCAAGATAACCCCAGTCGACTCTGTCGTACGCCTTGCTGATATCAATCTTAAACGCAACATCACCACTAGAGCCCCTTCCTTTATTCTTTATATAATGAACAATCTCAAAAGCAACCATAATGTTATCGGATATTAGTCTACCTGGAACAAAAGCTGACTGCAAGGGGGAGATAATCCGAAGAAGAAGAACCTTGAGTTTGTTGGCAATAACCTTGGCTATGATTTTATAAATCACACTACAGAGAACGATAGGCCGTAAATCCTTCATACTACTAGGCTTATCTTTTTTCGGAATAAGGACAATAGTAGTGTTGTTCAGAGAGTCGGGGAAAACACAATTCTCCAACCACATGCAACTTTGAGAGAGAATGTCAGCTCCTACCGTATCCCAACATTTCTGAAAAAAGGCTGGGTTCATACCATCAGGGCCAGGCGCTTTGTCGGGGTGCATTTCAAATATGGCCGTCTTAAACTCTTCCGTAGTAAAGGGGGCCAAGAGAGAAGAGTTATCACTGTCCGTCACCACCTGGGTAATACAATCAAACTCTGCAATATTCGGTGCTGATAAGGGAGCTGTGAAAAGGTCATTGAAATAGTCCATAAAAATAAAGCACATAGTATCCATATCTAAAACAACATTTCCATGATCATCCTCCTAAAACTCAATATGATTAATCCGCTTTCTACGTGAGGCCTGAGCGTGAAAGAATCTAGAGTTTGCTTCCCCATATTTAAGCCAAAAAATCTTGGACCTTTGTTTCCAGTAAATGGCCTCCTGTGCAAGAAGGGTCGAGAGCTCAGTTTTAAGCCTCACAATAAGTGTAACATCCCACCCTCAATTGGAAGGGTAGAATAGTAAATTGGCATAGGATGTGCTAGATTGGGAGTACAT
>JAOSBL010000002.1:32610816-32627465 GCA_027568915.1 Erythroxylum roraimae | reverse complement strand
ATGATGGGATGTTATTGAATATGAGGAGGCCTATGATCGAGGTGGAGTGTTGGATGAAATTCCAATTGGAAGTTTCCTAAAATTTGTTCTGAAATAGAAGAAAAAGTTTGCTCACGTTTTGTAACTCCAAATGTTGGGCTCTAAAAACGGGGTCCAACATTATTTGGTATCAGAGAAAGAGTTGGGTTCCGGAAACGGATCCAACACCCCCACTACGTCCATTCCGATCAACACAAAAACAACAATCAAACTTCAACAAAATACGTAATTCCTCCATCCTACGTGAAGTAACAAGAATTTCACTAAGAAAAAAAAATGATGCTTATTGGTTCGAACAATATCTTTCAGAGCATTCACTGCACGCGGGTTGCCCAAGCCCCTGCAGTTCCAAACAATACAATTCATGGCGATCGACGGGTCTCCTGAACAAGACCGACCGTTGATAAATCAGTAGAGCTAGAGGTTGCATTCGAAGAAGATGAGTATCTACTGCCTTTCATCTCATCGAGGTTGGTACCAATATATGAAATTTCGCGGGGTCGTTTTTTAACTTCATCAACAATCATAACGTTGCATTCCTTTTCCATGTGGACAGCAGCGAAATTCGATTCAGTGCCAGACTTTTCTGGTTCAGAAACACGATTAATGGTTTTAGATAAGTCAACAGCTGGCGCAAATTGAAATTTCCTATAAAAGGAACCATAAGTATTCATGACTCTGTTTTGCTTTGATTTTGCCATTATCGGATATGGATTCCCTTTATTTATGGACCTGCTATTAAAATGTGCATGAAAAGCAGGATCTCGTCGCCACTGATTTGGGTGGAATCTAAGTTTATCACGAACCTCTAATCGAATCTCCTCCAGCCACTCCCTTTTGATGTCTTCCTCCGGCAGTTCAGTAAGTTTAATACAGCTAGACTCACTATGGCCGACAATGTCACACAGATAACACATGAGAGGTATCCTTTCGTAACTAATGGATACGTAAAAAAAATCACCCCCCTCCTTACGGATTCGCTAGGTCCTCATAAGCGGTTCAGCTATGTTTAAGCGAGCTCAAAAGCGCATATACTGAACAATGGAGTTTCGTTTGTTACCCATATCATACTCCAGAAAAGAGCCCATAATATTTCCCAAGTTGATCGCTAAGGATTCGGAAGCAAAACCAGGCGGGAGATCGTGCACTCGAACCCAAAAATCAGCAAACCAAAACTCAACATCTTCCGGATTCTCACCCTCCCTCATCTGGTGTACCAACATAATGCAATTGTTAAAACTCCATAGCCCTCTGGCCAACATTTTCCAAAGGTCAACAACATGGAAAAACTGAAACAGGTAGAGCCCCTCCCCCCCAAAAGGTTTGATCGAACAGCCTTTGATGTGATGCCATAGATTGAGAAGAGTCCTTTCCATGGCATCAAAGTTAATATTTCGTTCGCCTAAAAATTGGCCTAACAGACTTAGGTTGTAATCGACGCAACTCCCTTCTATCTCTGAAGCCTTAATCACGAGTTCAGTATCTTCTTTCTCACGGATGGACAGACGTTGATACTCAGGTTCCATGGCGAACGAGGAAAAAACACCAGCAACAAACGAAACAGAATGAGCTAACTAGCAATACAAAAACATGCACGAAGACATGACTAAACTTGCACCCTTAGAGAGAGAGAGAAACGGGCAAGACTCACAAACTCGAAATTCCTTATAATACACATCAAAAATATAATTTAAAGACAAATTCTTCAATTTTATAGCAATCTTTCCTCTTCCCAAAACTGGAATTTGGTAGTTATTGACAAGCTTTACTGAAGAATGAAATGATTCATTTAATAAAACAAAACCTTCCTTGCTTCCGCTTAAGTGATTATTGCAACCCGAATCTAACAACCATTGACAGTTGTCATTGTTACTAGTTTCATGAGCGGCCATTAATAAGGTCTTTGGGTTATTATTCTCAGCGACTCCAGCTCGATTATCTTTATGTTCTTGTCTTTAAGTTCGACATTTTTTATTATAGTGACCCTTTTTTTTTGCAATTATGACACTGAATATGTAACTTGTACTCAGATTGATAGTGACCAAACTTTTTGCATTTGTAGCATTGAATATTGGTTTCATCATGAGAAGTTTCACTCTCCCTTGCTCCTAGTCTAGAATTGGTTCTGAAATTTTTGCCTTCTCTGCCTTTGAAATATGAACTTCTTTGAGTATGCTCTATTTTGCCTATTGTAGTTTTCTTCTTATTTCTTAAATTTGCTTAGGCTTTTAGAACTTGCTCCGTTGTGTTTGATGATCTTTCATTCATACGCATTTCACGCGACTCTAAAGAGGCTTGAAAATTATTGAAAGTCATGGACTCCAAACCTTTAGACTCTTCAATAGATGTGGCAACATAATCAAATTAACTTGTTAACTAGCGCATGATCTTCTCCGCGATATCATTCTCCATAATTTTATGACTATTATTTTTCATCTCATTGATCAATTTTTCAATTCATGAAAAATAATGATGACTACTTTCATTTTTGCCTTGTTCCATCAACTTGTATTGCCTTTTCAAACCTTGTAGTCTTGTTCGTTTAACTATGTTTGCTCCTTCGTACGTTTTGACCAGAATATTCCAGGCATCCCTTGTTGTTTTAGCATGGAATATTTTTTTAAGAATCGACAACTCAATAGATTCACAAATTAAAAACAAAGCCTTTTCATTTAATAAATGATCACAAACCAATTGTTGTGATTCTTCAACTGTCGATTTTTCTTTTTCTACTAAGCCTTTTTCCAAAATTTCACTATTTCCATTGCTTTTCAGATATAACTCCATCAAGTGTTTCCACATTGCAAAATTGTTTTTGCCATCAAACTTGAAACTTGACAATTGCATTTGTTGAACTTCAGTAAGCCATCTTGATTTACTTGAGTACTTTAACCGAACTCTAATACCAGATGTTGGCAATTATAATTGCCTAAAATAAACTAGTTAGCAAAATATACACTCACTTTATTAAAACTTCTCACTGCACAGCTCGTTGGAGTTAGGAATATTACAAAGCCTTCACACACTACACAACCTTGATTTTGTACAATACTTAGGTAATGGCCAAATGGCCACATTTATAAAAAAGTAAGTCGGTAATAACTGACTATAATGTCAGCTTCAATGAAGTTGTCTAAAAGAGTTCAAAGACAATTCGGCACATCAGCTGAAAACCTTTTTGTCATAAATGTGCAAGCTGTATAATTCTCGAGCCTGCGCATCAACTGGACTCTCACTGGATGTTGTTGTTGTACAAGTTGTATAATTCTACACAACATAGAACTAAGAGAATATTTTCACGACAAGGTAAGGTGTTAATATTCCAGCAGGCCTAAGAATGTAAACAAAATGGTACTATCTTGATTTTACAATTAAAACAAATTCACCCGAAAAAACAATGGAAGAATGAAAGCTACCACCAGACACGCCATCAGGAAGTTACAACACGGTTGCCCCCTCCAACATCCTCCACCCTGGTCTGAAAACCTGTTTCCATTAACCATAAGCCTCACATGGTTCCACTCTTCCACAAATCTGCTATCACCAACATCAGTGACGTTTTTTGCCATCTCCCCACAAATTTCGCATATCCTGCACGGAAACAAGTAAACAAATAAAAAAATTCACGCCATTATCAGTAGCTGCCAGCATGAGGTTGAAGCAATTCCATTAAAGATTGATTGCTGATGAATGACTTCAATTAGAAAATAAAGCAAAGGTTAACAAGCTCATGCACTAGTAAGTTCCTGATTCACATTGACAATTTGAGGAACTTCCTGGTTTTGGCTTTAGAAAATATTTTTAAGTGTTAGCTTTCAGGAAACAAAAGGTTAAAGGGAGAAGAAAAGGAAAGGAAGGGGATGAAGCAGCGACAAGAGCATGAACATCATTGCAACTTGGTAATTGAATTCAGTCCAAGTATAAACAAGCAAGATGCTTCAGTAGAATCGTAAAGTTGAAATGGATGGATAGTTACCAACAGTCTATATATCCAAACATCTATAAGAAACTTCCATCAACATTCCTAAACTACAAACCCAAATTTGATATGTCCTGAAGAACCAATCGTCGCTAACTCTGATTTATGATTTGGAAGTGGAAATTCAGAAGTTCCCCATAATGGCTAATTGAACAATAGAAGCTTCATCGTCGATGAACAACTTCTTATTCCAAGTTTAAGCAAGATCTTTAAAATGAATCAGAAACCCAATAGAAATCCTGACATAATGAACCAGCTGCTCATTATACTTCATAATTTCCAAAGAAAAGGTAATTGAGTTTGCTATCTTCCCCAATTCAAGGCACTAGAGTGTTTAAGATGAATAAGTAGAAAAACAGATATAACTAAAGAAGAGAATTGGTCTGGATAGAATAGCAATGATCACAAGAATGCCAGGAGCAGAGAAGAAAAAACAGTTTTCCTAGAATTTCACAATAAAGACAAAAAAACTACATATTGAAAAAGTTCCAAGAGCTCTACTGTCATAAGACTTTGCTAGGATTCGGTGACTGCAGACAGAAGTTTCAGAAAAGGATCCAATGGAAGATTACAACAACCGTTGTTATAATATATGAAGCTGATGTGATGTGGCAGTAACGATTAGGCAATCAATATCCTAATGTTGGATAAGCAGATGCATCATGTCAGGAAAGTTCAAACTTTTATCAAAATTTTGAATATGAAAATCAGAAAAACTACCTGTTTCCTTTTAGTTTAAACCAAGCTTCAGCACAATGAGAATGCGCAATACCAAGCTCATTTTTACATCCACAACCAAGTTGAATTAAGTCCATGATAGAGGCAGAGGCAGAGGCAGAGGCTGCTGTACTTGCAATTGCAGCACCACTTTCCATTACAACTTCAGAATTCAAGTGGCAAATCCTACAGACTGTTTCTCCATCCCGATTATTCTTAGATTCTCCTCTGCCAACAAAATCAATCACGCGAGGTTTTTCAACTTTGGGCGATTTTGCCTTGGATTTATCACCTCTCACCTTAGTTGAACCAAACTCATTGCTATTGGTTTCTAATCTCCTGTCATTTGTAACTGCATTTTCTGCTGAATCTATTGCAATTGCTGTCTCAAGAGAAACCCCATCAACCGATGTACTTAAATTCTCACCAACTCCCTGCTCAATTTGTTCCATGGTTTCGCCATTTTGTGGCCCTCTGGATGTTTCTTGTTCTTTCAGTCTAAAAGTGCTAACAAATTCGTCAGATTTTTCTCCCAGATCCTTCTTTTCTCTACCAACACTCATAGACATAGTATCCCTGGAACTTACAGCAGTCACACTCTGAAGCACAATCCCGATAACAAAATCATCTGGATTAGATGGTTGGCCAGTCTCTCCCATACCACTTGTTTCCTGCTTTTCCACCTTTTCAGTTGAACCCAATCCGGTAGCATTCGCATCCAAAATCCCTCTCTCCTCTTTACCACTTCCAACCTCTCCTGAATTTAAAACAACTTCTGCCTCCAATACACACCCATTACCAGAATTTCTCAAGGTTTTACCCGAGTTCCAATGCAGTTCTTGATTAAGTTGAGCTCTACCTGAATGAATTCCCTTATTCTTACCTGTTTCTTCCTCCATCACTGTTCCCATTCTAATCTCCACTATTCCAAAATCTTCAAAAATGATACTTACGAATCAGCAAGCACGAGTTCGCACACCAACTCCGCATAGCCTGCCTAATCTATTTCGTTTGATAGACCACAGACAAATCATTTCAGCCAAAGAAAATGTCCTGTGAAAGCACAACCATTTTATTTATATTATATAAAAAAAAAGCATCTGGGTAATGATTAAATAACAACTTGACCAAGCCTAATGATGCTATTAGCTGAAAAAGGAGATAATGAGAAAAATTGGAAACCCAGGTCGTTATCGACCCCGTTTGATAACTTCAACTACCCCACTTATGAATGCTCCAATTGTTAACTGTGAAGCAAGAGTTTACTTAACATAATAAAAACAGAAGAAATGACACAAAAGAGGCAAGAAAGATTAGAGAGAGCGACAGACAGACAGGACAGCTAGAGAGATGGAAAGTTGGCACAAGGTTGGCTCCCTCAAATTTAACTCCGCAAGTGTTCCTTCCATAATCCATATACACGATATATTGGCAAATTTTATGTTTCTGAATGAATTGAATATATATCGCAGCTTCAAAGAGAGCCAAGACCTTTTTGAGTGGATATGTTACCCTTTTGATAATTAGACATAATTAGCTCTTCTTCTTTTGTTTACGTGATCATATGGTCAACACATAATCAGCGAATCAGAGTTTTCTGAACCAAGAAACAAAGTATAGAATTGGTTACACGCCAGAATTTTAGATCTTTTTAACTTAAATTTTCATTACATTTTCTTACTTGCGGTTTCTCTTCCCCAAGTCCCAAGTTTGGAAGTCTCTGTCGGTGACGTTTAGAAGGGGAAAAGCATGAAACGTTGGCTTGTTATACACATAACAGTAACAAAAGGGAACGTCTCAAAAGGTCTGAAAAGCAAAGAAGCCGTCGTGGTGTTTTGGTGGGCTGTGAATTTTGAGTTTTCTTGTAGTTTGAGCATGAAAATTCTTTTCTTGGCATGTCTCTCGTCTATCAACCCATCATTTTACGCCAAAGATAAGAGTCTTTACGTGTTACCTGTAAACATGGATCTTACTTCTCGAAGTGCATTCGAAGTTGAACCAAATAAATTCTCCTCGTGACTTCGCCTAATGTTGCTTGCCCATTACTGATTGTTTTTCTATCATTGACCATTTGGCAGCCCCACGAGGCGTTCCGTGCACAATGGGAACAAGAAAAGAAGGCAACCTGGCTATTTGCCTTTTACTGCTCTTCACTATTAAACGGCCTTACCCATAGCAAAGGACCCTAAGTTTAGGACAAGAAGTAGGTGGGTGGTATTGGGGAGTTAGTGGTCATAAGCTTCATTGTGAAAAGTCATCTTCTTCACCTACAGTGCTACTTTTGGATGCACTTTTCACAATTATGAGTAGAGAGTAATGAAAATATCCCCAGAGACAACCAAGGTCTACACTCAACCATATAAATATCTGCCAGGTTGTACGCGGAATTCAAATGGCCTGATTTTTAGGGAATGAGAGAACAAACTCTTTCTAAAGAATCCTCAATAATGGTTGTACTTGAATGTGTAGTTTACTGCGTAATATACACTTATCAGCTGTATCCACTTTCCCAAAGTGAGAACCATACACTGTTAACATGGACAGACACTATATCAGCTTAAGCGTGCAAAAATGGCAATCATTTTCATTGATTGTTCAAATTATTCCCAATGGATATTGATCCCTTCTGCTAACATTCAATAGCCTCATGTGCATGTAAAGAGAGAATGTTTATGATTTGCTTCAGGCCCACAGGGCTCGTCTACCAGACATCCCACAAAGCTTTGTTCGCTCCAAAAGAAAGACCCCTATCAAATAAACAACTTTATACAGTTGAATTCAGAACAGATCAATGTGCAGTCATCAAGTCGAGGGCGTGAAAGGTCCATCGTTTCATCACTGCAAATCAACTACTATTCGCATTCCTTCATGTCGTGTTTCTCTAGACTTGAGAATATAGAAACTTTGACAAAGTGCTTCAAATGTTGGTACAATGTTAGTTTTCATCCTAAGACCTTTATAATCATAAGTGATATTCCAAAACTTTAACACTCCTTTTCCTCCTAATAAAGTGTTATTATGAAAATTATTTCTTCATATTCAATTTTAGGCATTTGTTTACGTACATATATATTAATTATTTTCTTGACTTTTAGTCATGATAAATTATGAGATATGAATTTTTTATACCAAAAACACTATAATTACGTAGCTACTTATTGAGCAGAAGCTAATGTTGGTGGGAATAAATTGGCACCACATGATAAGCAATAGAAAAATATAGCTAATGGCTACGTTTTACTGTGTTTTTGTAATAATTTCGTAAAGATAGAGTTTTAGCATAGCTAAAAGCTTTTGCAACTTTTTACATTCTCCGTAGTGTTGAGCAATTTGTGACATTTTCCATATAAAGTCTCAACATGTTTTTTGCTTTGAACTATTTGCTTATTATTATCAAATTATCCCATACTAAATAATTTTTAGATGCTTATCATTAAATTTATTTAATGTCATAATTGAGTTAAGTGCCATAAAGCAAATCAATATTAAGTTATAAAAAACATTATTAATTCAAATTTCGATGCATCCCATATATGGTAAATCCATCAAATTGTATCATCAAAAGTAATATAACATAAATAAGTGATTATTTATTACTAGTCAAAATAATAGTATGAGCAAATAAGAAGCTTAGATCAGGTCAACTAAAATTACTATGGAAAAATTTTTACGATTCAAATTAAAGCAAACACCACATGACTTTATCATTCACAACATGGTTACTTGTCAGTTGCATCTTCATTCATTATGTAATTCAAGACTTATAATAGTTATGCAACTTGAAACAACTATCATTGGTCCTTTGTTTCAATAATAAAGCAACATAGTTTGAAACTTTTGGGTTCTCAATATCCGCAACATTCAATTTCAACTGTGAACAATAAATGAAAATGTAATTTATCTCAAATTCATTGAACAATGTTACATAAATTTAAAGATTTTGAGTAATTACCACAACTTTTTCCAATGTATTTTTAAGCAACTTGTCTTGCTTTAAGTCCTTAACATATTTCAGACAAGATAGTTTTGTTCTTCCAATTATAAATAAAAGTATTTACAAAATCAAGACATAACATAAATTTATTTCATTCTTTAATATATGAATGGTTAGAGTAATGATCTTTCATTAATCTATATAATAAATATATGGTTCTATGTACAATATACATATACCAAAATGAATTATTCATATTAACATCTTTTGTTAAAAAAGTTGAAAAAGAATATATTAACAGAACTGAAATGGATTATAAGCATAACTAGCTTAAATGAACATTAAGAGGTATTGAAGCCTCTAAGCTACATATAACTAACTCAAATGTACATTAAGAGATATTGAAGCCCTAAGCTACATATGACTCAATATATACCATAAACCAATTCATATAATATGAATTAATGTAAAACTCAATATATAAGCTAGAAGAATTAACCCCCTATACATTATCTTTCAATAACTTACTGCATCATCAAGTCCCTGGAGGGTCTATTCTAGAGAAGATATAATGTTCTTATTTAGCTAAAAAGGGTCATTGTTGTCAGAATCAATATAAACTTAACAATTTTATACACAATATATTTTATAAGCCAAAATAACATAAAATACGCAACAAAAGGAGGAACTTTCCATTTGCAACAACCAAAATATATGAAGTGTTACACATTCCAGGCTTTCAAGAGCCTAAACGTGCTTTAAAATTGTTAAAACAAAAGGAGAGATACAGTAACCCTTACAAGAAAGAAAGAAAATGAAAGAAGAAACAGATCGGATGAGTTTATATTGAAGAAACCATCTTGTACGAAATAATTCATGCACGTGCACTTACTTATTTCCATTGAGCATCCTTAAAGAACATAGCTACGAGAGAGACAATTAAAAAAAGAAAATACATTAGAATTCCCCTTCAAATAATTAAGAAAATAGAAAATACACTTGAAATCGCCTCCTAACTTGAAATTTGCAAAATACGTAGTTTAGCACATATTAAATCATTTCGTATATACTTTTTTAATACCTTGAATCATTTCTTATATACTTTTTTAATACCTTGAACCTGTGTCAGAATTGGAAAATACATAATAAAAGACTTGCAGATGAAATATCCTTATAGATATTTAATACCTTGAATCATTCAAAAAAAGAAACTGGAGAACTCTATCAAAAAAAGAACAACAATTTGTTTCTTGAGAAAACGAAAACAGAAAAAGTAGAAACACCAAAAAGCTCAAAGTAGCAAAAATAGCATTTCTCAAAACTAGAAGACAGTATCATAACCAACAAACAAAAAAATAGAAAAAATCAAAGCAATGAATCAATGATGAACAACCCAGATAAAGAAACTAAAAGACGTTCATGTATAAAACCCGTAAAACCCCAAAAATGTAAACAAATACAGGTTCGATGAAAAGTTGATAATTTCAAGTAAAATTAAAATGAAGGAGAAATATTTTAGTATCAATAAAGAAAAGAAAAAACAATTAGGCACAAATATACCTCTCCTTTGCTTCATAGTCTAATAATAGTTATCTCCAAACAAACCTCAAGCTGCAATTCATCTACTTCACACTTCGAACCCAAAATTGGAGAGGTAGAATCGTAAAGAGGGTAGTTACCACTAAGGTTTAAGTGAGACAACAAATAAGGGGTTTCGTTTATATTTTTCGACAACTTTCCTCTATTTTTAGGTGAGTTTGTGGAGATTTCACCTATTTTATGTCCAAATAACATTTTATTGTATGAAAATGTTGCTAATAATTTTTAGATATGAAACAAAAATGTAGCCCATTGACTAAAATTATTTTAGCTACAAAATATAATTTGTAGCTAAAGTAATAATATTGCACTATAGAAACAAATGTAGAGATAATAACTTAATTGTAGCAAATAGTCTTTTAGAAAGCTCGTGAAATATTCTTCAAAGTTAGGTCTTGTTGTTTGATTGAGTAGGCTACAATTTAGAAAAATTATAGAGATATATAAACTTTTGGATACAAATTAAAAAATGTATGGAAAACATAGCCAATAAAGCATATTTCTTGTAGCGTAAGTTATCTTAGTTTCTATATAGTTTATCACTAACTTTAGTATGTTTATTAGAGAATTCATAAAATCCTACAACTTTTTTTAGGCCAAAAATGAGCAATTAGAGGCTTAATTGGCATAGGTGAAAGAGAATGTTTATAAGTTCTTAGTGATAGATCAATAATTTATATATTATTTGGGACTAATTTACTTGGTTTTTTCACCTTTATAATATGTTTTATATAGATTTTGTTATGTTTTTTCTAGTAGGTGATTAAATTTAAAGGATAAAGGCAAGATTTAGTGCAACTTTCTCTGTAGTTGTCCGCTTGATGTGATTTTAGAACTATTTGGAAGATAAGAAGATGGAGAACAACTTTATAGAAGACTATAGAAGCTAATTATAACTTAAAGATGTTTAAAAGTGAAGATCTTAGGGGGAGCATAGTATAACAGGCACCAGACCTAGAAGCATAACAAGCCCTTGTCTTTTATGAAGTTCATAGGAGTTGAGAAACAATATCAGACTGATGATACACGTTAAATACAGCTGACGTTAGACTTGCCTTTATTTACAGAGAGAAATAGTACAAAATCAATGCCAGTTACTAAGCATATTAGGCATTAATTACATAGTGAACAATGACGACCAAAGAAGCATTATAAGATCATTGCCAATTTTGGATCTATAATATACATCAATTATTGTAACTATTTTTTTGATTGTGGGATTATTTAAGTTTCAGTCACCTATAACTATATATTTGTAATCTTAGCTATAAATACTTGTATTAGAATTAATTTATAAGACTTCTAGCAAATTTTTATTAGACTTAAAATTTTGTTATTCTCTTAAATATCTATAGACAGACTTAGAAGATTTTTGGAAAATTCTTTTATTCTTTTGGAGAGATTTTCTCTTGAACTTCTCTTTGTTTTTGGTTAGTTTGTCATAGTTTTGTGCATCAAGGAGGAAGATTTGAATCAAGGATTAAAAAAGCTAATGATAACTTCTCTCAACTCTTTCTTTTACTCTTTTCTTCTAATGATGAGATTTATTTAATTATGTTTTATTTTGTTATGATTACTAGTTAAAAACAGTAGTTAGGGTTATGGATGTAGCTTGTAAGGATTTATTCAATTATTTATACATTATTTGGTTATTCATTAGTTGAATTTATTTTCTTGGATCTTAATTATTGAATTTGTAATTAGCCAACATAGATTCAATTATAGGTATCGTATAATGGACTGATAGCTAAAATATGTTTACGTACTAGAAGAATAAACACTTTAGTGCTATAGAATAGTTTAATTAGGTTAAATTGCATATCAACATATAGTAGCTACCATGTTAGATATACTTGTGTACCTTGATAGGTCAATTATTATTTCAACTTTAAAAATTAAATGTGTATGATGTTGGATATCTATATACATAAACCTTAAATCTTTAATGTTTGTTATTTAATTTCTTTCATTAGTTTGTTTGCTTTATTTTAGTTAGTTTATTAGTTTAATTATCTTAAAATCAACTATCTTGTTTCATTTAGTTTGTTGTTTAACTAAGATCAATATATTTAATACTAGTTCTTTGTGGGATTAATGCTTTTGAAGTATCTCTAATTTTGTTTAGGTATGAATAATTGACTATGTACACTTGTAGATGTTAGAGAGTAGATCACTTAGCCTCTTTGAAGACTAACTTATAAGCTAACCATAAAAGGTCGAGGAATCGGAGAAGAATGTTATTGACATGGAGTATAATGTTATTGAGCTCACAAGTCATATAGTTGAACTAGAAAACAAAATTGTTGAGTTTTAAGAGAAGATAAATGCTTTAAGGATGGAGAATACTACCCTACCCAAGAGAATAAGTTTAAACCCATCCATCATTTTAAGTAGAACAAATCCTGTGAATGTTTGAACCTCAAAGAAGTGTTGTATGCTATTAGGTAGGGCTTTAAAGCATTTAAGAAGCTTGGAAAGCTAAACTTTATAAATACTTATGTGAGACCTCAATATAGAGGATATTTCTAAAGAAAAGGAAAAGAATGAGGATGTCCCTTTACTTGTTGAGGAAGGTCCCGATGAGTTTATATCTTTTAAGCAAGGGTGTTGAGAAACTAATGAGCGAGGGTGCTGAGAAAACTAACGAAGGAAGCTTCTTAAATAACAATAAGTCGGTACGTAAAAACAAAGGAATTAATGAAGTCACCATATATGATTAGGCTGTAAGAGTTAACCTTAAGAACAATGTCTAATATAGTGCTTAAATTTTATTCTTAGTTTATTTTAAACCATTTTTTTGTGCTTCAAAAGTTGTTACATTTATTAGTAGCTTAACCTTTTGTTTGTTGGAAAGTTTATAAGATGTTGAACTTTGAAAGATATATGAAAATGTCTTGAGATTTTTACTAAATGCTTATATTTATAATCATTACAAGAGGTCTTACTGAAAATAAAGGCGAAGATGTTGCTTATTCTATATACATGGCAGTTTTATCTAATTTAGGCAACCCAAATTTATATATTAGGATTAACTTAATGTTTTACTTATAAAAGTCCTACCTAATTGGATGCTAAAATATTTAAAGTAGGTATGTCCATAGGACTTGTTCTACATACAACCATATCTCCAACTTAGAAGAATAGTTCCTTAGTACATCTTTCGTTTAAGAACCTAACCTAATATTGTAAGTTGCTCACTTGAGATATGCATCATTTCTCTTCTCTTCCAAAAAGCCTAACTCTTCTTGTAACTTAAACTGGTTTTACTATGACTTAAAAGTGTTGCAAATAGAGACTAATCATAGTCAATTTTATTGAAACTAGTGCTTCTACTCTAAAAGCTAAATGAAATAAGGTTTCACCTATAATTATTCTAGGTGTTGTCCTATAAACCTATGAAACTGGCAGGAGCTTGTCCACCCAACTTCTTTATACATTTTCCACTCAATTTTTTTAACCTTTTTAAAAGAGTTATATTCTTTACTTTTGTCAACCCTTTCATTTGTGGGTAATACACAAGTAAAATGTTGTTCAATTTTCAAGCCTATTGAAAATGATATAAAAGCCTTATAAGTGAATTATGTCTCATTATTTATAATAAAAACCAAGGACACTTTATATCAAATAATGATATTAACCCTTATAAATTGCCCAGTATCTTCTCTATCATATTAGGATAAGCTTGGTTTTGACTTATTTAGTGAAGTATTTGACTACTATAAATACAAGATTTGATTATTGTGTCCTAATAGAAAATAGCCTCAAAACCTCACTAAAACAAGGGGTTTGAGTTTGATATTAAAGTGTAATATATAACACGCTTATGATTCCATAAAGAGTAATGTTGACACTAGTTATATATCATAATATAACTTTATACATCCTTCTTGATGGTGGCTAATAATATCTCTATCATTGAACATGATATGTAAGCCATTTTCCTTATTGTGGGAGTTATACAATCATTTATGACAATCTTTTATAAGTTTTTTTTAACTTTTGACTCCATAACACAATGAATAAAAGAATCTATAAAGCATTCTTAATATGATTACATACCTGACAGATTAACTCATAACCCTTTTATGCCTCTTTTGAACCATTTAGAAGCTTTCTTATGTGGAGATACTTCATTTATTGATTCATACCATTCATTAAGAATTTGTGAAGAGAGACACTTGATTTGTAGCCTTATATGATGTTAGTAAGGTATCTCTAGGAAAACATGCTAGATGTTGCCTCGCCATTTGCCCTTATCTTAAAAGATCAATTAGACTTGCTATTTTGATTATAAGATACTTGCTCTATCTTAATTTAAAATGCATGCCCTAAGCATTTATAACTTTAAAAAAATACTGTCATTTAACTTCGTACTCTCTATTAACATGTTTCAACATAACTTGTGATTATACTTGAATGATAATAAATTTTAACTAAACATGGTGCACTAAGTGAAGCACATATAAAAGTTTCTCATACTTAATAACATTATTTATGGCGGGGAACCCATGCTTCAGGGCATAATTTAATTGTAGTTTATAAACTCCCTTAATATACACCTATGCACTACTATTGTAATAACCCATTTCTACACTTAAGGATTTAATTGTTAGATTGAGTCATATTATATGAGAATTCATGAAGTGCATTTCATTTGCATGCATCATATTTGCATCTATACACGAATCATGATTTAGAGACATTGTAAAAATAGTATATGCACTCATTTGACATATCCCAGGATATGAAAGATCTTAAATAATTATGATGTAATTGGGTGTTAATTATGACTTGAATTTTGTTTGATGTAATATAATTAGTGAATTGGGAATTTATTGTTACAATTGAGTGATTACTAAGGTGATATGTGCATCTAGTCTAGGAAAAATCTTAAAAGATAAGAAAAATTGATTCAAGAAAATTTAGGTTGACTAGGCCTATGATATAGTGACACGTAGCAATGGAGAATGAGTGACAAATGGCTTAGGAAATTATAAGACAAATGGCATAGTGATTGAGTGACAATTGGATTTGTTATTAAGTGACAATTAGTAGTTTAGGAAAAGGACACATAACCTATCTCTTTACTTGACAGGTGTCTAGCCAAGTGCCTCAATCCTTGCCACACACATATACCAACGACACACACATGAAAGGCCATTTTTTCTTTTGTTCTTGCTACATGCTAACTCCTCCTCCTTCTCTTATCATCGACACCTATACACAACCCTTACAACCTTGAGATTTTGCTAAAATTTTGCACTTTGTCACTCCAAAATTTTACTGCCTTCATCTTGTTGTTGAATCCCCTTTTGTGTTTTCATCTTGTTCTTGGAGTATGCTTTATCCTTGCATGTTTGGAGGGCTAAACTAACTTGATAATTGAGGAGGTTTTGAGCTGAACAAGTAAGTGATTTATTCATCTATTTTGACACATGTTAGCATAACATTATGATGATTATTTAGGGATGAACTTAGTTGTGGTATTGATGATGAAGTTGTGCTGGAAATTTGATAGATGAATTGGTTTATTTTGATGTATGAAACTGTAGGCTAGAGGCTATTCAATGGATGATTTTAAATTGGGATTTGAAGTATAATTAAGGTATAATCAATAGACTATTATTATGGTGTTAAAATTTAGAAATTTTTTTGAAGGAAATGGATGGTGAACTTTATATTACCCATCCCATGATCGTGGAAACTGCATAAGCTCCTTCCCACGAACGTGGAAGCTGCATAAGCTCCTTCTTATGATCGTGGGCAATGCATTGAAGTGAGAAACTTTCTGTTTGTCTAAAATTCTATTTTGTGTGATTATTGAACCAACTAAGGATAAGCTACTTTACCTTGGTGTATTTGGACTTGATTGAGACTTAAAATGAACTTAGATTGTTGTTGGATTAATTGGTTAAGGGTTTGATAAGTTTAGGTTGTTAATTGAGGTTATAACTTAAGGAATGGATTGTTTGAGATCAATGTGTCTAAATCTAAAATTGTGAGTTGTTAAAGGAATAAAGGTGTTCTTATGGATGCAAATGTGATCCAAAGGATGTGAAAGATGTGAATTAGGTATCAATGAATGAGAATTGGGAAATTATGTGAATATATAATGTTAGAAAAGGATTGGTGAATGAATGATTGATGAATCTAGAGTAACCAAGTTTTCTTAAGGCATAAACCTAATTGTAAACAGGATACATACAAGATATGATGAATGAATGAGCAAGATTTGTGAATAAGATTACATACCCGGGATAGTCAATTAAGCATGCATTAAACATAACACATATACATGTGTATGATTGAGTACTCATTTGATTAAACATGTTAGTAATGTGTAGATATGTGTGTATTGCATGATATAGAATTACAAATTGA
>JAOSBL010000002.1:32578999-32605867 GCA_027568915.1 Erythroxylum roraimae | reverse complement strand
TGAAGTCAAAAAGAAAAAAAATTGAATGGAGATGGGAATTTTATTGGCTGAAGCAAGAAATCTAGGGTTTGGCTTTTCGTTTCGGTCCTCCTCCTTCTTTTTTTTTTTTTTCCTGCTCCGTTCATAGTTAACGCCTTTGGCTTTGGGAGAAAGAAGTGTATCAGAGGCTCGAGAAAGATGATCCCGAAAGAACCAGAAGCTGAGAAAATTAAAGGAGCCAACAATTGCAAAAATGTAGATTTACAGCGGTTCCTGTCTTGGTGAAAGTCCAAAGTCTAACAATATCTTTGAGTCACAAGACAGCAATAAGCTCCAAGCAATTCGTTCATCGAAAGATGGCACCTGCTGCAACAATGGATTACATTTTCTTGTTTTATTTACAAGGAAAAATGGATATGAAGTTGGTTAACTTGTCATCTTCAACAGCCATTGATGATAAAGTATGAATGGTGTATTATATTTCAACAACCATTAATGATAATGAGTGTGTTGGCAGATGTAGAGTTGTCAAGGTAAGTCCGAAGAAGGAGATTTTTAATGTATTTAGTTTGGGTAGCGAGAAGACCATTGGACGTAGTAGAAGTATAGTAGTAGCTTTGATACAAAGAAGTGATGAAGGGATCCCAAGTCTTTAATGGAGAAGGTGGTGTGAATCATGAATAGGGGAGTGTTATTAGAAACAAGAAAAAGAACACAGTAGGTCGCTGAAATTTTTGCACACGTATTTGTATTAATTCATCTTGAATTTATACAAGCAAATCAACAACAAAAAATCACAAATTTTCTCCTACAAATTGGTCAATGACTGTACAATTTGATTGCAGAATCTTAGGTTGCTAACTGTAAAATCTTAGGTTATTAACTGCAGAAAAAGTAGCACAACTCAATACCCCTCATTGCTGCTTTTGCTACAAATTCCATTCTTCTTCTTTGGTTCTTCAAACCTAACCTTAGATAAGGCATTGGTCATAATATCTACAATTTGTTCATTAGTTTTGCAATATACTAAGATAATCTCCTTATTTTTATAGACTTCTTTAATAAAATAAAGTTTAATCTTGAAATGTTTGGTTTTTCTATGAAAAAATGCATTATTTGAGATTATTATAGCTGCTTGATTGTCCACATAAATTCTTGTTGATTCTTTCCAATCATGCTTCAAATCTGACAACTTCTTCTTCTGTCGTAAGGCTTGATTAACAACAACACTAGATGCCACATATTTAACTTCTACTGTAGACTAAGCAACCACAACTTGCTTTTTTGAATTCCATGAAAAAATCATGTACCAAAATTGAATAGATATTGAGAATTACTTTCCATTTCATCATAAGATCCTTCCCAATCACTTCCAGAATACCCAAATAGTCTCATCTTATCAAAATTTCCAAATAAAACTTCAAAACTATAGTACCTTTGTTGTATCTAAGCACCCTTTTTGTAGCCTTATAATGCAACTCACTACAACAATGCACAGACTTGGACAATAAACTTATAAAATATATAATATCAAGTCTTGTGGTAGTTAAATGCATCAAACAACCTATAAAACTTCTGTAGAGGTCTTCATCAATCTTTTCAGCCCCATCATCTTTGCTTAGCTTCTCATTCTGCACCAAAGGAGTACTTATTAGCTTACAACTCTCTATTTTGAATTATTTTAACACTTCTTTTGCATATTTTTGTTGGCCAATGAAAATAGTTTGTTATGATTGTTAGATTTTCATGCCAAGAAAGTATGACATCTCCCCCAAGTTATTGTCATCTCAAATGCCTCCATCATATGAAATTTGAAGTGTTTCACCAAGGTTGAATTGCTTCCCGTAACAAGCAAATCATCATCATACAAGGAGACAACAACAATATCATCATAAATAACTTTTATACAAGGAGACAACAATAATATCATTATAAATAACTTTTACATATAAAGTTGATTCACTCAAACTCTTCTTGAATCCCAATTTTATTAAGAAATGATCAATCCTACTATATAAGGCTCTTGGTGCTTGTTTCAAGCCATATAAGGCCTTTCTAAATAAGTATACTTTTTCTCCTTTCCCTTTTATTTTTAAGCCTTCATGTTGTTCTACAAATATTTCCTCCCACATATAGTCATTAAGAAAGGCAAATTTGGCATCTAGTTGAAAACTCTCCACTCCTCTTGAGCTTTAAATGCTAACAACATTCTGATTGTATCAAGCCTAGCCATATATGCAAATGTTAATCCATTCCAAACTATTGAGCATACCTTTTAACAACCAAATTTGCTTTCTATTTCTTGATAGTTCCATTAGCATTAAGTTTTGTCCTGAATAGCCAAGTGGTTTTGTGTGACTTGGCCTATCCACTGAAATCCATATATCATTTTTTTTCTATAATTCTTAACTCCTCCTCCATTGAAGCTACCTATTTTGGATCTTTTGATGCTTCTTTAAAACATGCAAGCTCAAGCATAACAACATTACACATATGGTAAATATCATAAAGTAATCTAGTACCTCTTATAGGAACATCATCTATTGATTCATCCATAATCTCCTCCTAAATTACATTAAAATGTAAGTCATTACTCTCTACTTCAGACTTGTCTGGGTTCCAAGATGAAGATTTATCAAATTTGATCTTTTTGCTAACAAGCACCTTTCCAAACAAGGATTGATAAATCTTGTAGCCCTTGATGATGCACTATGGCCAATTAGAATGTCGACCTCCTTTCTAATTTAACTTGTCTCTTTTAACCTTGGGAATGAAAGTTTAACATATACTGCCAAAGACTTTTAATTGTTGCATAGAAGGCTTATAACCAAATCATGATTCGAATGGTGCAGTGTTCTTTAATTTTTTTTAGGTAGCCTATTAAGGAAATAGTCTCCGTTGCTAACATCCTCAACCCAAAAATTCTTTACTATCTTCTTTTTAAACAACAAACCCCTAACCATCTTCACTATTGTTTTGTTTTTCCTCTTACTCACTCCATTTTATTAAGGAGTGTAAGTAGCTATCAATTGGTGCTCAATCTCTTCATCTTTACAAAACTTGTTGAATTTTTCATAAGTGTATTCAGTTCCATTATTAAATCTAATCACCTTGATTTTATGACCACTTTGATTTTCAATCTATTTTTTAGCTTCCAAAACAAATCAACAACTTCTGATTTATACTTCATAAAGTAAACCCTACACATTATGTTCAAATCATCAAAATATAATACCTGTTGCTATTCAACGATAATGTTCTTATTGGATCACATATATCGATGTAGACTAATTGGAGTTTCTCTATTGCTTTCCAAGCTTTCTTACGGGGAAAAGGTGATCTAGACAACTTCATAAGTTAACACACTTCACAAACTTCAGCCTTTTCTTTAATATTAGGTAAATCATGCACAAGCTCATTATTATGCATATATGTAAGTGTAGAATAACGAAAATGTCCTAACCTTTTATACCAAAGTTGAGA
This sequence comes from Erythroxylum roraimae, assembly GCA_027568915.1. Taxonomy (NCBI): domain Eukaryota; kingdom Viridiplantae; phylum Streptophyta; class Magnoliopsida; order Malpighiales; family Erythroxylaceae; genus Erythroxylum; species Erythroxylum roraimae. The sequence goes on along the minus strand of JAOSBL010000002.1, from coordinate 32,602,405 downwards.
TCAATGACCAAAGTTATTGTAGACGCAAGAGTTTGTTTCCTATCAATAAGTGTGAACTATTTCCCTTCATTTTTATTGAGAACAAATCATTTCTAGCAGAGTCAACAATGATGCAAGCTTTATCTTTAAACCCCACGGAATAGCCCTTCTCAAGTAGTTGTCTAACAGTCAACAGATTTGATTAACTTTAGGCACAAATAAAACAACTGAAGTTATTTTTGATACCTACACCAAAAACAATTGCTACATCCCTTTTCTACGGGCATCAATGTAGTCTTCACTCCCAATTCTCACTTTAGAAAATTGTGATTCATCAAGCCTTCTAAACATGGACTTATCATATGCCATATGGTAAGTATAACTACTATTAATTAACCAAGCTTCATTTGTTTTATTGCTTGCAAAATAAGTCGCCACAAATATTCTTTATCAACTACATGTTTTTATTGCCCATTTTACTTTTTTTTCTTGCGGACCTTTTCAATATGCCCCTTTTAATTGTAAACCCTGTATTGTATATCAAGCCTAAACTAGCACACCCATAGTTGATGTGATGTCTTTTTGTAATGTGGACTGGAAGTTTTCTTTTGTTCTTCCTTGTTGTTTCACCTTCCTTCTTCTTCTTATTCCAGTACTGCTTCTTATTTTTATTGTTGGACATTGGTTGCTCTTTATCTTTTGCTTAGAAAGAACCTTTAATAATTGCCTATTACCTTAAAGATCTTTTTTGTTCTTGAGTTTAAAGGGAGTTCATATGCTCAACTAGAGTGATTTGAGAAAGATCTCTTCAAGAGATTATATCTTAGATTCAAATCTCTTGGGTAGACTCACCGATACCTTCTCCACAACTCTGTTGTTAGATAGTATTTCACCTATTAGTATGATTTTATTAACCACAGTAGGGAGTCTATTTGCATACTCCTTTATAGTCTTAGTCTCCTTCATGCTTAAAAGTTTAAATTTCCTTCTAAGATTTAGAACTTGCATCGGCCTTAATCTGTCATTTTCTTGAAATGCTTCTTTTAGTGTATCCTAAGCTTGATTTGTAGTGTCACAAGATATGATTCTTGTAAAAAATTCTTATGTTACAGTTAAGTGAATGCAGGTTTTGTCCTTCAATCTTCTTTTCCTCTCATCTTTTTTATTTCTAAAATTTACTAGTCTTGGATATTTGATTAATGGTGGAAGAGCAAATTCTCAACCACGTCCCAAAATTCATAGGATTCCAGGTAAGACTTCATTTTCATATCCCATATCTAGTAATTTTCACCTAATAAAATAGGTGTTGTTAACACAAAGTTATTTCAGGACACTGTAAATTTTTAGTGAAAGGATCCTCTCAAATTCACTCACACTCACATAGGTTCCTTAAATAACAAGGGGGCTCTGATACTAATTTGTTATTAGAAAAAAGAAAAAAGAACACAATAGTTGCTTGAAATTTTTGCACATATATTTGTATTAACTCATCTTAAATTTATAAAAAAAATTATAAATTTTTCCTACAAATCAGAAAATAACAACTCAAATTCAAAAGAATTTAAATGCTTCAAAGTTATTCAAAACAAAATGTTGAATTATATTACAAAAATCTTAGTCATTGACTATAGAATCTTAGGTTATTAACTATATAACCTTATGTTGTTAACTATAATAAAAGTCGCACAACTTAACAGGGAGGTAATGAAGGAGAGTGAAATACTTTTAACCAAAATATCATCTACAGAGACCAAGACAAAGGTGGTGTGAGATGAGGTGATATCAATAAACAAAGTGTCATATTTGGAGGAAGTTAAGTTCAATAAATTTATGATTCAAGCAATGAAACCAAACTTAAAGAGCTTGTTTTAGATGATGTAAAGCTTTATGAAGTCAATAAACTTAATGCATATGGTGGGGATCTATAAAGAAAGGAGGTTGAATCACAAAAGATTTGTTCTTGGAGATGACCATAAAGAAAATTGTTATTGAAATCAAGTTGATGAATTGACCAATTCTGAGATAAAACAAGGTTAATAATTATGTGAATGGTGGTGAGTTAGATAATCGAATTAAAGGTATCGATGTAGTCAATGCCAAAATTTTTGATGATATCCCTTGATAATAAGAAGAGCTTTATGACACTAAAGAAAACTATCAAGGTTGGTACCGAATCACCCATTTATAACCAAAATATTAGCATTTGATGGAGGAGGAATAAGAGTCCATATGTGGTTGTGAGGTAAAGCATTAAACTCATCAAGCATAGCTTGGCATTAGTGGAAAAATTATTAGCTTGAGTTAAGAATGTAGGATCAAGAAAGTGAGGAGTTATGGTGAGGATAAAGTAAGTGATATAGTTAGAAAAGGATCAAGGGATGTGTGTATAATCATGTGTACGCGTGACCATGGGATGTGAAAATGGTGGAAAAAGGATTAGGTTAAGGCAAAAAAAAGGTAGAGAAGAAATGAAAGGAGTATTTGAAGGAAGTGGGATGAAAGGAAAAGGTAGTACGAGGATGGTAGAAGAAGAGGGAGGGAAAGTCATTCCAAGAGAGTTAACACAGGGAAAGTCATGTTCAAGAAAGAGAACATGAGAGAGATGTAAAGTTTAGAAGTGATAGGATTAATTTAGAGATATCCTTTATACTAAGAACAATAACCAAAAAAACAACATGAGATAGATTTAGATGTGAGTTTTTCAAGACAAGTGGAACAAAAAAAAAAGGAAAACAGGTACATTTAAAAACTTGAAGATGAGAAAGATTGGTTTGGTTACGAAAAGTAGTTCACAAGGAGACTTATAATGAAGAACATGAGTAGGTAATAAGTTGATGAGATAGATAGCAATAGAAAAGACTTTAAACTAGAAGAATTTAGGGAGATGCATGGAGGAGAAGAATGAGACCTATTTTAGTAATGTAATGAATTTTAAATTTAGCAAGATCATTTTGTTGAGGAGTATGGGAGTAAAAGATACTATAAATGATGTCATTTGTAATGAGATTTTGAGCAAAGACACTTTTGGTGAGTTCTTGAATTTTATCACATTGAAAATTTTGATGGTGGTGAAGAAAAGATTTTTAGTGGTGGTTTTATTAAAATACGAGAAGATGATAGAAAAGAAATGTGAACACTTTTTCCTTTGAAGACAAGAGATATAAAGAGGTATGAAATTACACTTAATAAATAAATAACTAGATAATCTAAAGAACGTGGACCGACATGGATAGCCAAGCCACAAAATGAGCAAAGCTAGAGTGATTGTGAATCCAAAAAAGCTTTTAAAGTGCAGAGAAATCTTCATCAAATAGAGATAATTGTGGATAGAACTTGCGAGAAGCGATATCTTGATTTAGAGATACTTCACAATATAACCAAAATGATAAATTCAATGAGGCAGGAGTTATTTATAACAAATTTGGCTATGAATAACATGTTAGTAGTAAGATGTGAAATCACTCAAATTTCATTAAGATGAATTAGACGAATACAAGTATAGAAGGTTAAAGTGCCAGTAGTGGAAATTGGAAGGATATGCCCATTAGCAACAAGCATTTAGTTTAAACCTTCATATAGAGTTATGAATTTCATAAGATGAGAATAAGATGTCATGTGAGTAGTAACACCAATGTTAGATAACCATTTAACAATTTCATTGAAACCGAATTGTGGCACATCCATAAGATCATGAACAGTCATGATAGAGAACGTTGTGGTGAGAGGATTGGGTTCAAATTGGAGGACGAATAGACAATTTCGAGACTCAAAAGATCTAAAATGAATATAGGTGAGAATATGTCCCTATTTCCAACAAATCTTACATTGGGGATTTGGTTCATTATAATTGAATTTATAAAAGGTGGTTGCATAAGGTGTGTATATTTGTTTGAGTTCATGGGAATTGAACGTAGGAAAATCCGGTCAACTCGTGCAGGAAATGTGGCCTGGATTGGGCTAGTAATTAAAATTTAAAACTAGTTGGTGAAGATGAATTAGGGACTGCTGGCCTATGAGAAGGCTCAGCCCTTTAATGGTCAAAATGATGACAATTAGTATTAGGGCTTCATCTTGTAAAGTTTCTTTGGTTGCCAGAGTTGTGTCATCCTCCAAAGCGACTTCTCCCACCTTGTAAATGATTGTCGTCGATCCCACCAGAGTAAGAAGCAACAAATGTCGTCTTAGAGAGATATGGTGCGTGATACGTCATTAGCCAATACTTATAGATGAAGAGCTTGGCTCTAAGATCCGAAAAGGTGATGATGGAATCCTAGTGTTTAATAGTTATAATAAAAGATTCATAATCAATAGGGAGGTCGTTCAATATGAACAAAACAAGGTCATCATCCAAGATATGATCTCCATAACTGCGAGCTCTTCAGTAATGGTCGAGACAATTTTTAACAAGTTAGTGATGGAGGTTGTTTGGTTTTTGAGGGTATGAAGCTTTCAGTGAAGAAGAGAGCTTTGGAAGGACGATTGTTGTATATCTCTTAAGAACAATCAAAAGATCAAGAACTGTAAAAGATTCTTCAAATGCCATGAACACACATTGCATAAACTTGGATAGACATGCATTATTGAATAAATAGTTATATTGAATTCTTTGTTTCAACACCCTCTTGAACCTAGGAATAAAAGAAATTGAATGCAAAAATCCTGTAACTTTTCTCGACTTTCTTCTTTCTTTGTTTGCAGTTTCTGGCAGGAGAGTAAAGACCCAGAAAGCTGATTAGGTAAGTACATGAAAAATCTCGAGAGTCGAACCTGACAGAGATGGTTGCTGTCTGTCTCTTCTTAACCTTTTCTCTATAAAGTTGCATGTTCTTAGTTAATTGGTCATTAGGCCATTACTGTAATGGCATCCTAGGCCATAAGAACGACCTCTTTTTGAATGACCTCCTTTTACCACGCTTGATTAGCTTCTAACAGCTGAAAAACCTTACTTTCGACCCCACCATCGTCAAAGAATTGACAAATTTGATCCCCTCTGGCACGAGGATACATGCAGTCAGTGCTTTATCAGCCGACAACTTTTACTCCTACTACCATTATGCGGTCAATTTTGGAGGAAAGAAATGGGACAACTCAACAATAATGTGGTGTACAATGACGGTGTCCACTGGCATGCATGCATCCTCTTTTGACTATCATCAAGTTATTCCTATGCCTAGACCAGATTAATTTAAGCTAGCAAAGATACTGAAATATGGGATGTATTTATAAGTATATTCATTCATTTAACTTGACAAGCAATAAACATTTGACCGACAACCACTGAGGTTCCATTCCATCAGTTCAATCTGATCCACAATACACATGAGACAATTGAATCATATCTTAGCGTGCAAACCATGTGATAGTGTGCAAATCACAAAAATGTCTGAAAGTGTTGCAGGGGGATGGAACAAGTGTTACTAATACTATACTACACGAGAACATCTGCTAGGATTACTTTGCACAAACAGTTGAGTAATGACAATTGTCTGCAGTAGTTCTTAAAAGTTCTTGCCACCAGAAGTCACGGGAAAGCTAAAACAAAAAAATGAAACGACACAGCAAGTAAGCAAAAAGCCAACATCAAACAACATGCCCGCTAATTTTCTTTGGGCCATTCTATAAGGAGCTTTCTTTCTAGCTACAGATAACACTTCTCCAGCTTTTACCTCCCACTAGCTGCTATCAGATCACGTCCACCCCAGGCTATCTTTACTATCAGACATGTACATAAACAAAAACAAAAGAAAAAATAAGAGGCATTCTGAGATAGAGGAAAAACGTGGAGAAGAAAACATCCAAGAAAGTACAGCTCTCCAGCCACCTCGTCTTTACAAACTTTTAACCAAGTATATTTGCTGCTCAGACCTCGACCATAATGATCAAGCAAATAACAACACATCCTCATCCTCCTTTTCCTTCCCCGTTCTTTAGGATCACAAAACAAATGCCAGATGCTAATCTCTGTAATACTGATCAAACCCTGCATAGCTCTTTTTGCTTCATGTGCCGGCCAGATGCAAAATGTTTAGACCCATTTGCCGTTTCACATGATCAGGTATCAACTTGTTGACAAGCTCAGGAGAAGCACCATTTAACTACAAGCCAAAAGCATAATCACATTAACGAAGAAAAATAACCAAGCAGTCCTAACAAAATTGTTGTCTCATAAAATTGCAGGCAATAATGCAATCAAAGTACTCCAAGGTTGTTGGCATACAGTAGCAAGATTTATAAATATGAACATGGAGTGTAAGATAAACCTCGTTCAACTAATGAACAGCTACCATTCAAAAATAGCTTATTGACACTTTATAGAAAACCCATTTGAATCCATTTGACTTTTTGTTTACCCAAAGAAACCCCGTACTCAACAACACAATAAGATCTGAGAGGTATTACATACTTCTTGTTTAAAATTGAATAGAGGTGGCAGAGGGCGGCCATTTGGCAGGCGGCAATTTAGCTCTCGAAGTTCATCAAAGAAGGGATGAGCACATGCTTCCAACTACAAGCAATGAAAACATTTGTCAGAAAAGATTGCTTGCTTGTAAGAAAACAAATAAGGATAGTTTAAGATAAGAAGAATATGTGGTGTAAAATATATTGAAAGTGATTAGAACTTGAAAATAGGTTGTGAACAAGTATACCAAACTACTAAAGCATATTAAAGAATGATATTAACAAAAATAAAGATAGAAGAGAGACTAAATAGTTGAACTCACTGCTGTGCAGCGAAAATTTGGTGAGTATTGCAGCAGACGAGAGGCAAGGTCAATTGCTTCTGGAGGCATCCTTTTGTGGAAAATCTAAGCCCATTAATCATAACATGAATCATAAGCATCTTATCTATCAAGTGAACTATGATTTCATGATTAATGAAAAGTAACATTAAAATTTAAAAAAAAAAACAACCTTGTGCCAAGGATGAGCTTTTATCTGCGGAAACCGAAAATCAGTGTAATTTGGGTTCATACAGCGAATTTCCTCTCGGGTTGGAGTTCCAAGAACCTGAGAAGACAGTACTTAAGTAGATTGCTCGTGATAGCATGAATCAAGTAAACACTGCAAAGTATGATATACCTTTATAATCTCAACAAGCTGATCCACTGCATTTTCTCCAGGGAACAATGGCTGCCAAAAAAGGCCAAATGCTAAGGAGTCTGAAACACTACAATAGAATATGACTTTGTACTTGGAAAGAGAGCAAACTCAAAATAAGCAAGATCCAAACCTGGCCCAGAAGAAGCTCAGCCAGTACACAACCAGCTGACCATATATCAATCGAGGTTGAGTACTCCGTGGCACCAAATATAAGTTCTGGAGCTCGATAGAACCGGGAACAAATGTATGATATGTTTGCTTCACCCTTGATCTGACAAATGCATCCATTGTCAAAGAAATGAATTAAAAACAGAAAAGGGGTGTAATAGTATAACTGAGCAGTACTCTCTTAATTGAGGCTTAAAAGTTGGAAAAAGAGTGCATTACAATTTCATACACCATTAGACTTTTAAAAATGAAAATTGATTAATAATAGGTAAAAAATAGAGGCTGAAGTAAAATGCAACCTAAAGCCTAACATAGAAGGTACTAGATACTTATTAGAAAGGTAACAATCCCGCTGAGACTATGTTAACTGTCAACAGATCAATGACATTACACAAATTTAATAAATTTCATGCTAACCATATAGGGATAGTTAAATCTAATGATCCAAGTTCTTAATATCTCACCCAAATAAAAGCTAAGAGCTTGTGGAAAAAACTTATTCTGATACTTCAATTCATCAGTGACACTAGAAATGAGTAGAAACAAGGAGGGGAACTCAGCTTACCAACACTTTCGCACTCCCAAAATCACACAGCTTAACCTGGTGAGTCAGAGGATCAACCTGCAGAAAGGAAAACTCATCTTCACAGTCCTTAAAGAACCCATAGCTTCATCAGGAAATAACAGTCACAGAGAAATACCAGGATGTTTTGAGGCTTCAAGTCTCTGTGACAAACTCCAGGAGCAGTATGGATATATGCCAGACCCCTGAATATCTGTAACTCCCACAGTTAGTATTAGAACATGTGATCCAGATCAAATATCAAATATATAATTTATTATAAAGACCTGGTACATGTAAAGTTTCACATAAATAAGAGGCATTGTCTGCTTCGCATTACTGTAATGCTTCAAAACCCGGTACATACTCTCAGGCACATATTCCATAACCAAGTTGAGAAAGAGTTCATTGTTATTTGTTGTGGAAAAGAAACAATGCTTCAATGAGATGACATTAGGATGGTCCATCACACGCATTAACTGCAATTCACGATTCTTGTATCTTTTGTCCTGCAAAACCTTCTTAATTGCCACAGTCTCCCCAGTTTCCAAGCATTTTGCCTAGAATAAGATATAATGAGCTGTTGATGCAAATCTAAATTAAAGTATATATATAAACATACAGAAATTAACATACCTGGAAAACTATACCAAATGATCCAGTACCCACAACACGCTCTGCCATATAACTTATAGTCTGAGAGAAAAAAAAAGTCCAGGAAAAAAGACTCAGTCATCTAAGCCTTCATAATTGGTCAACATTATGTTTGTTTCTTGTGATTACCGTTAATTATAAAGATAAAAAGAAAAATACAGTGGTAAGAAGAAAAGGGTAGTATTCACAAGGAAGGTTACCTGTTTGGGTTCTCCATTTTTACCTCCAATAGTGGTCGAGATGATGTGGCCAGTGACTGCATCATTCCCATCAACAACTCGGGCTGCCATTTCCTGCAAATCGAAGTAATAAGATTAAGTATATCACAGTTTATTTTTTAAAAAGCAGGGGAAGCACCAGGAAGCAACAATACAAAACATAGCAAGCATAGTAAGATAAATTAGTCACAAAAGTCATCAGCTAAGACTAAAGTCGAAAAACAACTAAAGCAAAGAGGCAAAACTTGCTCAGAAATAACGTCAGAGAAATTCGATTAGGTAAGAAGCAAGAGTAACACAAAAAGAACGTGACCACGAATAACGGATACCAGCATCATCAACTTACATAAACAAGATTTACCCTAATTTAGTGATCTAAAAGCATCCATAAAGCAGGTAAGGTTAGGTAGTGTTAATCAAATTCAAAAGTCAACTCAAGACTGAGATCAAAATGTTTAGCATCCCTCCACAACCCATGAAGAAAAAGCTAAAAAGGAAATGGCCCTCTGATCTAGAATCAGTTTTCCTAATGCTCAAAGCAGAGATCAACGCTTGAATATTGTAAGTGAAAAAAAAAACAAGTCAAATCCCAATAGACAACTAAGCTCTGCCTCTACAGAAGAGGGGAAAAAGGGAAAAACTGTGTTGATCGAAGGGAAAGAGCAAGATCGCAGATCAGACAGGAAATTCGAATTTCCCAGGTTCCTACGGCCTCGTCCCGCAAGATCGCTCATGATAGAACTAGAAAACCGGCAGTTCTATGTTTGGAAGCTCAGAACATGCATATGAGTAGAATAAAAAACACCAATTTCTAACTTCCCATAAAACTGCACTCATCATAGCCAACCCACTGGGAAAAGAGAACTCCTTTGGCAACTCAGAAAATTTGCAGCAACAGAAAGCAAGTAAAGCCCCCCCTAACTTTATCTCATGAAAAAGAAAAGAAACTCACGGAACTGAGCCCCAGTCATATAATCCCAACCAGGAAAAAAGAGGAAACCTCTTTCACCTAAAGCAAGCAGAAATTTTTCACAAAAATGCAAGAGATTTCAGTGAAAACTTGAAGAAAGGCAAACCTTATCATCAGCCATGGGTGGACACAGGGAGGAAGAGGAAGAGGAAGAGAAAGGGAGATACTTCAGGCACTCAGAGACCAAAAGAGATCATGGGGTGTGAAGATGGGAGAAGAATAGGAGAGACCCAGAAGAGAAAGAGACTAAGAATGAGAGAGAAAAGAGAAGAAAGAGAGAGACAAGAAGAAGAACAAGGCCATGTGAATCCAGCTCTTCTCACCCCCACCCTTCAACCCTTCTCTTCCCTCTCTCAACTTTTTCTTTTCTAGAGAGAGAAAGAGACATAAATGTTTGTTTTTTTGTTTTTTTATTTATGTGAGGTTTTGGTCTTTTCCTCTCTCTCTCTGCTTTCCGTTCTCTTCGCCTTTTTCCCACTAATTATGTTGTGTTCTTATGTACCGAAATTGGCCTTGTCTTTTGACGGAATTACCAGAATGTCGACTACTCTCTCACACCGTTTTCTTTTCCGTTTCTCTGCCGTTACGCTTCTCTCCTTTGTATTTCCTCTTTTCTTGTTATACAGAAAATAAAAGTACGGCAATCAGACTTTGCAACGGTTGCATAATCTCATTATTATGTATATCAATTTAACCAAATTAAGTTGTCGATTACACGATTGCTATTAGTGTATAAAATTTAAAAAAGAAAGTTACCAGCTTCTTTTTTTTCGAAACGGAAAAATCTGTAATCGCTATCTTTTATATGCGTATCGGGTAAATATTCGAATTTACGTAATAGATTGCAAATCATACTAACTGAGTAATCCGTACTAGATAAACCCTGTACAACGGGCTCAATTAGATAAACCCTGTACAACGGGCTCAATTAAGATAGTGTAAATAGGAGGATTTCATTACCAGCCTTTATTCTTATAAAAATTTAGTAATTTTCTTTTAAAATACAACTTTATTATTGTATTCAATATTCAAATGTAATAATGAGTTGCTAGTCATTAAAATTTATTCAATTTTGTAATTATAGTCCGAACTTTAAAATTAGTAATTAAATGCTCAAACGTTCAATTTTTTTAATTATAACTCAACATTAATATATCCGTTAACGTTACTAACATAGCTAACCACGTAAGGCACAAACCCTAAACTCTTCTCCAAGTCAGACTTACTAAAACTAATTAATTAAGGAAGCTATTTAGGTTTTAAAAAACCCTTAAATTTAAAGTCAATTAGAATTTAATTTATTGTTATTTTAGATAATTCAGTTATCTATTAATATTATCACATCAAAGTTTTGTATGATAAACTTAAAGAGTTTTTGGCTTTTATGAAAACAAAGATATATATTAAATTATCAAATTCTAACGTTTTATTAATCATTTTGAACAAAATTTAAATTTTTTGCTTTTGTATTTTTAGGAGTTAATGTTAAAGATTACATTGAATTATAGAATAACCTTTAAGGACATCATAAATAAATATTTTGTATAATCGAATCTCGAACTTAGGGTAGGAAAGGAAAACACTGCATACATTAGACCAGGGGAAATGTTTTCGGAAGAAATAAAAAAAAATGCAAAGGGTTTAATGGGGAGGAAGTAGGAAAACAAACAAGCATAGTGGTCCAGGAGGAGTAGCAAGAGGCAAAGAGGCAAACAGGCAATAGCATTTGCGAGCCTGACTTTTTATTCACGAGGTGATAAGGACTGGGTATCTCTTCAATTCAATCATGTAGTGTCTAATTACCTACTAATATCCAATTGAATGGATGAATATAAATATGGGTTTGGGGGGCTTCTTTTGTACTTTTTTGATTAATTATTAGCTCGGTTCCGAAATAAAATTAGGGTTAAATTGTGTATATCGGACCTCTTCAAATTTTACTTTTAACGAAATTTTATAAAATCAAAATATGTTTACAACAAACTCAAAATAACCAAATTATGAATGAAGCTAAGTGAGTTAGGGTATGGTTGGACTAGTAATGAGTTAATTTAACGATCTTGCAATTTATGAGTAAAACGTTTGAAGCTTGACTTTCATTAAAGCTTTTAAGCATAAGGAAAAACCCTGAAAGACGTTTTGGACGGCATGAGCATGATTTTCTTTCCAAGTTCGTATGCATATGTAGAATGACTTTTGAACACTCGGACGATGATGATGATTATGATTACGACGATGACATGCTGCCTTTTGAAATACGCATGAGAAGAAACGTTGGAGTTGGCAGACGGTATGCTTAAAAGTAGTTGATAATTTTGGGGTGACGTAAGGGCTCCTCCTCATGCATGTGAACTCAATTATTTCTCTTGCATGATGGACATTGAAACTAGATTACCATTCCTTTTTTTGGTTGGCTCCATTACCAATAGTAGAGACGGTGTGACACATTATATATATCTAAGGATCCTTTGTAGCAATTATCTTGTTGTTTGAAGACTTTTAGGAATTTCAGGAACCAGATAATCTGGTACCGGGAAGGAAAAAAAAAAGACATGACAACTTGTGCTTCCTTTCAAAAGATGAATCCAACCCTTTTTAACACACGATAGCTCATTTGCTGCTGCATTTTCACTAGTAGGAGGATAAAACATCACTGTCCAGCCCCCTGAAAAGGACTTGCATTGCATTTCAGGGACTTGCATTGGGTAGTAGGTTCACAGCCTCTGAAGAAAAGCTTGTACAAAGCAAAGTAAAAGATGTCTAAAAGAAGTTTTTGCTCCAAATTTTACCTTTCGGTCACTTTCTCCTGGGCATGGAGACTTTTGGACAAGAAACCAAGGCGTGAAAATAGGGTTTATCCCAGGTTTCGCATTTCCCATCTCTTGCGAAGTTACTGGTTTTGAATACATCAATGTCGGCTGGCCTTATTGGTGAGGCTTTTGGGTCCTGAGTCAAAGTCAAAGCTGGATAAGGAGCTGGCAGGTCTTACTGAACTCTGATTGCTTGATAAAGCTTGGCTGTCAGGACCCCGACTGACTACTGTAGAGTTTAGTTTGCATCACCGTCAAGTTGGCGACACGTTTCCTGATTGGAGTGGACAGAAAGAGAGGTCCGTTAATTGGGTTTGTGTCATTGCCGATGTCAGTAAGACTTGCAAAACACCTTTTCCCATTGTTCAAAATGAAATGTATGAACCCGCAAGTGTTGTGGTGGGGTGGCTGGGGCTCCTCCTTCCTTAACTAAGGTCTCGATTTTGAGTCTTAAGTATGGAGCTGCACTTATGAGGGAGAGCTTTGTCGCCTATATAATCCAACCTGGCTCGAATTCGAATTAGTCGATTGCCCGTATGGCGTCAGATATCGGATGGCTTAACCAAAAAAAAAAAAAAAAGTATGAAATGCAAGCAGTTGATTTGGAGATGCGGCAGAAAGTAATTCATTTAAATAGTTTATATTTAACATTAATGGATGATTTATACAATCCAAATAAAATCCAAAAACACTCCGATCCAGGATTTGAATTGAGCCTGTGGCCTGCCTGCACTGGAATTTACTATTTTACTTGATGGGAATCTCCCAGTCCCTCGCAGAACGAGTCAACAGGAATGTTTAGCCACTGGGAGCTACCTAGTGGATATAGGCTTTAAGCAAGCGGAAAACCTGATTCACCTATATCACTGTTGAATTCGACCTGCTGCTGTTACCCATTAAACAATCATCGAGGTAAAGGCAGGTATCCGAGAGAATTCTACGTAATCATAACCATGATGGGTGATTCTGTAATTCGAAGAACTTTTTGCTTATTTCAATTTTGTTTTAATGTACCCTTTTGAATAAAAAAGGCCCATATATTTTCCATCTCAGTAGCTACCATGAATATGATTATGCCTCTGTATCAATCACTCCATCTAATAGTAGTTTCGAGACTCTATGCAATGCATATCTATTTGGCTCCTGAAAGAAAAAATGAAAGGAAATTTAGACTGGTTGCCTTGCCTCCTCTTTGGGCGTCTGATTGTTGTTCCATCACTATAGGCTTGTTCTTTGCCGGGAAAGTGAAATAGTATGTGCCAGGGACATGCACTCCCAATTTTCTATGTTAGGTTCAGAATTAGGTGTATTCCCAGTAAAAGCTAGAAAGGTGAAATATCAACTCATAGCTTTTCATTAGGCATGTAAACAATGCAGAGACATGAGTTACTGTTGAAAAAGAGATTTAGGTACAGTCTCTTTGCTATTCTCTTTTCCCTTTTTTCTTTTTGTTCTAAAAATGTCATTCAGAAGGTAACTATGCAATTTTACTAGGTGCCAAAGAATCAAAAGGTTAAGTCGTTAATTACTTTGGTTTCTTCAAAGCTTCGTAGCAATACTTTCACTTCAAATGGTTTTTTACGCAAAAGCCAGAGTAAGATATTTTATAACAAGATATAAATTAAGCAGAAAAAAAGTAGAAAATATGAAACTGGTACTGGTTCGTTGATGACCCTCTTAAGAATTCCATAATAGAAACTATTCCATAAGACTGTCAATGGCAGCAGATAAGCGTATGATGTCCTGAGGTCTCAGCACTAGGACAAAAAACATGAACCCATGAGGGAGAAATCTTGGATTAGCACTTTGTGTGCCACAAAATCAGCAAGTACATGTCCAACTTTTGGAAATCTAAACTTAACCTTGGTTTAATAGTTAAAGTGTTTGCGGTAAACAAAATTTAAGATTAATTTAAGAGAGAATTAGAAAAGTCAAACGTTGGTATCTTGAGTGTGTAACTTATGAATTTAAAGCTTTTTAAGTTTAATTTCAGTTGGTGAAATTTTCAATTCATTTGAACTTTTTTAAAAAAAGTTATGGTTATTTTAGTGAAAGATGACCAAAATTAACTGTGTTTTTTATAATTTCGTTATTTGTTGTTATACGAATATCTAGTCTCTTCATTTGATGTTTAGGCTTTATAAAGAGTTGTAATTAGTTGTTATTGTAGAGAATCCAAAAAAATTAATAATACAAATAAACTTGCTTGTTATTATTCTCTACTTTCTACTTTAAAAGTGTCTAATGCATCATTAGACTCTAATAAATTGGTATAAGAGTCATGGCAAGTTCCAGCATGACGCTGCTCAGACAAGTTCCATTACCGCGCCTTACAAAGAATAACTATGATAATTAAAGTATACAAATAAAGGCATTGCTCGATTTGTAAGATGTGTCAAATGTAGTTGAGAATGGCTATGATGAACCAACAACAATGGGTAATATGTCGGTGAATCAAATAAGGACGCTGAAAGAGATCCGTATGAAAGATAAAACTGCACTTGACGTTTTTCAAGTAGTTGATGAATTCGGTTTTGAGAAGATCGCTAGCGCGATAACATCAAAAGAGACATGAGAGATTCTTGAAAAAGCATACAAAGGTGCAAACCGAGTGAAACAAGTTCGCCTACAAACACTTGGGGGTGAGTTTGAATTTTTAAAAATGAAAGAGTCAGGATGTGTGTTCGATTATATTACAAGGGTACAAATGGCGGTAAATCAACTCAAAAGAAATGGTAAGGTAATGAGTGATGGTCGAGTAGTAGAGAAAATACTAAGATCCTTAACTGATGATTTTGAGAATGTGGTGTGTGTAATAAAAGAGTCTAAAAACTTGGCAGAAATGACCATCGATGAGCTCTCAAGTTTCTTGGAGGCTCATAAACAAACAAAGATGAAAATAAATAAAAGGTGTTGGAGGAAGCACTTCAAGCCAAGGTGACACTAAAAAAAAGAAGTTAGACAACGACGATAGAGGTCGCAATAGAGGTTGTGGTGGTTATAAAAACCGAAGTAGAGATCGCAACAGAAGCCATAGTAAAGAATAAAAATGGCAAGAGAATAAGGAAGATAAGAATCAATAAAACTTGTACAGTGGAAGTCGAGGTCGAGGAAGAGGAAGATCAAGTAAGTACAGTGTTCCATGTTATAATTGTAAAAATTATGGCCATTATGAAACAGAATGTTATTTCAATGAGAAGAGAAATGAGAATGAGAAAAAGGAAGAAAATGAAGGTGATGTTGTAGTGTTGCTAACAAGCAAGGAAGTCGAACCCAATAATGATTCGGTATGGTACTTAGACATCTGTGCGAGCAACCATATGTGTCGCTACAAGCACATGTTTACCAAAATAGAAGAAATTGTGGATGACCATGTATCATTTGGAGATGCCTCAAAAGTGAAAGTCAAAGGGCAAGGTAAAATTTTTATTCAATGTAAAGATGGAAATGAAAGTTTTATTCCTAATGTTTATTACGTCCTGAATATGAGGAGCAATGTTTTGAGTTTAGGTCAATTGTTGGTACATGGTTACACGATTTTTATGAATGATCAAATGTTTTACTTGAGGGACCAAAATAATCGGTTGTTAACTCAAGTAGAAATTACCAAAAACTGCATGTTTATGTTAAATTTGGTGAATGCACAAGCAAGATGTTTAGAGGCTTGTATAAAGGATAAAACTCGGTTGTGGCATTTGCGATTTTGGCACCTTAATTTTGGTGGTTGAAACAATTGGAAAATAAAAGAATGGTGAATGGTATACCAAACATAGACTACTACGATAAATTTTGTGAATGTTGTGTGTTAGGAAAGCTTCCAAGGAATTCTTTTCCAAAAGAAGCAAGATATCGTGCGAAGAAGGTGCTTGAATTGGTTCATACAGATATTTGTGGTCCAATAACTCCTAACTCTCTTAGTAAGCACCATTAATTTATTATTTTTATTGATTATTATTCCCGAAGAACATGGATTTACTTTTTAAAAGACAAATTGGAAGCATTTTCTGTTTTTAAGAAATTTAAGGTGCTTGTTGAAAACTTAAGCTATATTTGGTTGGACGTAAGATTTTTAATGGAATTAAATGGAGTGTAAATAAATGTAATATTAGAAAAAAAATTTGGGAGGGACGGAAAGATTCATAATGTAAAATAGTGAAATATTGTTTAGAAGAAGGGTTTATAATGTAATATAGTGAAAAGTTGTTTATCATTTTACATTCAATCCTAAACCCCCCAAATTAGAAGTTCTCATTTTTACTGTTTAGGATGGAATGAGATGTAATATGAAACCTTTCTTTTCCATCTCATTCCATTCCATTCCATTATAAACTCTCCTCCCAAACTATGAAATAATATTATATTCCATTCCATTCCATTTCATTTCATTAATAAACTCCCAACCAAACATAGCCTTAAGTGGTGAGCACATAAAGTCTTTGAGGTCCGATAGAGGTGGTGAATTTACATCAAAAGACTTTGTAAATGTTTGTAAAGAGAATGGCATTAGAAGATTTTTAACAACTCTTTATTTACCTCAACAAAATGGAGTAGCGGAGAGAAAGAATCGAATCACACTCAACATGGTTCAAAGCATGCTAAAAAGTAAAACATGCCGAAGGAATTTTGGGCTGAAGCAGTAAGATGTACGGTGTATTTGCAAAATCGTTATCCAACGGCAAATTTGGAGAATGTTACGTCATAAGAAGCATGTTGTGGTGTCTAACCATCAGTGGCACATTTGAAGGTGTTCGGAAGAGTGGTTTATGCTCACATTCCAGACCAAAGGTGCATAAAGCTTGATGACAAAAGAAAGAAGCTTATTTTTATCGACTATGATGAAAGGTCTAAGGCAGTTAATCTCTATAATACCTTTACAAAAAAAAATACTTGTGAGTTGTGATG
Source organism: Erythroxylum roraimae (assembly GCA_027568915.1). Classification (NCBI taxonomy): domain Eukaryota; kingdom Viridiplantae; phylum Streptophyta; class Magnoliopsida; order Malpighiales; family Erythroxylaceae; genus Erythroxylum; species Erythroxylum roraimae. The sequence goes on along the minus strand of JAOSBL010000002.1, from coordinate 32,585,041 downwards.
TGCAAGTCAATAAAGAAGGAATGTGGAATTGGAGTTCCATGGAGGAGATGACTTATGAAGAACAAACTAGACTGTCTTCAACTTTATCCGATGATGAAGATGAGCCAAGAACACCAAAAATAACAAGCTTGCGAGACCTATACGAGGCAACAAATGAATTACACTTGGTGTGTCTTTTGGTGGATGTGGAGGACATCACATTCGAGCAAGCTGTAAAAGATGAGAAATGGTAAATTGTGATGCAAGAGTAGATGGAAGTAATTGAGAAGAATGATACTTGAGAACTTGCAAAATTACCTGAGACTTATAAGCCCATTGGTGTGAAGTGGGTTTACAAGAAGAAGATGAATGCGTAAGGCAAAATTAAGAGATACAAGGCGAGACTAGTGGCGAAGGGATAAAAGCAAAAAGCTGGGATTGATTATGAAGAGGTGCTTGCCCCGGTTGTAAGAATGGAGACAATTCTACTACTAATTTCTTTAGTGGCTCAAAACAAATGGAACATTTTTCAAATGGATGTGAAGTCAGCATTTCTAAATGGAGTGCTTGAAGAAGAGGTCTACATCGAACAACCCCTTGGATATGTAAAAGTTGGTAAGGAGAACAAGGTGTTGAAGTTAAAGAAGGTGTTGTATGAGTTGAAGCAAGCGCCAAGAGCATAAAACACCCAAATAGATGCATATTTTAGGGAGCACGATTTTGTACAATGAAACATGAGTAATATATGAAGGTACGAAAAGATAACATCTTATTGGTGGCCTTGTACATGGATGACTTAATTTTTATGAGAAATAATAAGGAAATGATTGAGAAGTTTAAGTTGGAAATGACAAAGGAGTTTGAGATGATTGATTTAGTTTCATGTCTTATTTTCTCATATTAGAAATGAGACAAGATAAATCTGGAATTTTTGTTTCTCAAGAAGCATATGCAAAGGGGATTTTTAAAGAAATTTAAAATAGAAGATTGTAATCTCGTAAGCACCCCAGTTGAGAACGGTACAAAATTATCCCGACATAATGAAGGCAAGGCAGTTGACGCAACATTGTATAGAAGTTTTGTTAGAAGTTTACATTATCTTACATGCATAAGATCAGATATTGCATATGGAGTTGGCTTAATAGTCTGATACATGGAGGAGCCAAAAATGACTCATTAGAAATCTAAAAAACGAATTCTTCGTTATATTAGAGGTACATTATCTCATGACTTATTTTACTCTCATACTAATGAGTTTGATCTTGTTAGATATTTTGATAGTGATTAAAGTGGAGATATGGATGATAGAAAGAGCATTACGAGTTTTGTATTTTTCATAGGAAACATGACATTTAGATGGATTTTGAAGAAACAACCTATAGTTACTTTGTCAACCTGTGAAACAGAATATGTTACTATATCTTCATGCATATGTCACTCCGTTAGAATATATTTTATATATTCTTTGTTTGATTTTGGCATTTTGAATTGGACATATAAGAAAATTAAAATTATTAATTGGATTGATGACGATGGGTGGAGTTTGTGTTTTAATTGAAGTCCAAATCGTAAATGGGCCGGTGTGTTTTGGTTATTGGACTATTGTATATTTGCGTGGACAAGTTGGACATTTTTTAGTGGAATTCACGTTACACAAATATTACCCACTTTTTTGATTTAATGAAGGAGTCTATCATCATCGGAATATTGGAATTAAATTATTGCAGATTTTGTGGGATTGTGTATATCTCTCGTGGGTGTCATCCATATCTCCAACCTTCGGCAGAATTCTATCTCTAGTGTGATTGTGTGGCAATGGAGTTGACGTGTGTGTAGCTCACAAGTGGAATGGTCAATGAATGAATATACTGCTTTGGTGTGGGCGTGAATAAAAAAGGAGAAAAACATACAGCTAAAGTTAATTCCTTATGTGTGGGCATTAGTTGCTGATTGAAAAAAGACTACGATGTTTATGTGAGATAAGGCAACTTGGAATATGCATTAATTGCTTGTTTGGGAAACGTGGATGAGAGAGTACGTCAATTGCTTGGTTGTGATTGTCTTATTGGAAGGCATGGTGAATAGGAGTTACGGTGGAATCTTTTAAAATCTATCAAAATAGGGTGAACATCTTCTGATCTCTCAGTTGGTGTTGAAATCAATTTATACATCCAAGCTGAAGAAACTAAGTTGAGGTCGCGCGGCAACTGAAAATAGCGTGGGAGTTATTGAAGTTGTGTAGGTTGCGTGTTGATGATGGTTGCACATATGCTGTTGATTTGAGCTGAATATTTGCATCTCACGTTTGACACATGGTGAAAGGAATATTAGTGCAGGGGTCAGTGTTAGCTAGGCAGTGGTTTTCGTGTTGGTGTTTATGTGAGTCGGCCTATTGTTGTTGCAACGACTTCCAGATCTATTTCAGTGGAGCTTAACCTTTCGGGAAGTTGTTTTCTTTTTCTCAAGTGTATTATTATTTTGTTCTTAGTTGATTGATCACTTGAGTTGTTCATTTAATTATTTTTATTATCATACAGTGTGCGAAAATTCTCTGTTGAGGTTAGTACGAGGCGGTCGTACTATTGGGTTGATTGAGAAAATCCTCTGTTGAGGTTAACACGAGTCGGTCATGTTATTGGGTGTGAAATTCTTTCACGGGAAGTGAGGTTGAGGGATAGTGTCAAGGGTTGAGTGGTGTCGGCTCAGTAAAGCCTTGGGTAAATCTATTGTATTTTCGTGAAAGTGATTAAGCTGGGTGAGGGCCCCGCAGACGTAGACAAGGTGTGTCGAACTGCGTTACTAAATTTCTGGTGTTTTTATTATTTCAATTTTGCTTGTTTTTTATATTTTATTGGTGCCAAGGAAATTTGCGGAAAGTTTGCGAAATAATTAACCCCCTTCAGTTTTTCACACTCCTTATGGTTGCTTAATTTACTAAAGGAGATGAACTTTGCTCAAGAGAAGCCAATAGAAATTTGAGTTAATAATAAGTCAACAATCGAATTGGCAAAGAACTCGGTGCATCATGAAAGAAGCAAGCATATTGATGTGCATTTTCACTTTATACAGGAGCATGTGAAAGATGGTGACGTGGAGATGACTCACGTGGTGATTCGTGATCAAGAAGCGAATATATTCATAAAACCACTACCGATTAAACTCTTCAACAAATTCAAGAAGTTGCTTAGGATGCAAGCAAGAAAATAATTAAGTTTAAGGGGGAATGTTCGAAATCTAAACTTAATATGGTTCAATAGTTAAAGTGTTTGCAATGGACAAAGTTTAGGATTGATTTAAGAGAGAATTTGAATAGACAAATGTTGGTGATTTTGGGTATGTAACCTATAGATTTAAAGCTCTTTAAGCCTAGTTTCAGTTAGTGAAAGTTTCAAGTCATTTGGACTTTTACTTAAAAAGTTATGTTTGTTTTAGTGAAGGATGATCAGAATTAACTGTGTTATTTATAATTCCATTATTTATTGTTATATGAATTTCTAGAGTCTTCATTTGATGTTTAGGCTTTGTAAGGAGTTGTAATCAGTTGCTATTGTAGATAATCTAAAGAGTTAATAATACAAAGAAACTTGCTTGTTAGTCTTCTCTTCTTTCTAACTTCAAAAGTGTCTAATACACCATTATACTTTAACACCAACTACTCATGCGCTCCAGTTGAGGCTGTTAATGAACAAGTCAAGTGACCACTTTAATTGGACCCGGTCAAGACCTAAAGGGTCAACTTCTAGACAATATTCACCATATGATTTATATGATCCAAGCTAATTGTGACCAGTTTAAGAATCACGATGATGGCTTAGCAGAAAATGTCATGCAAGTCCCATTTAGTTATTTAAGATTAGATGGGAGAGCCATCATGACCTATGAGATAGACTTCCAAAAAAATTGACAAGTAATGCATTTGGTATTGGTTTATGTCCAATAACTATCCGATTGGTTATGGTTTAGTGATATAATTATTTGAAGATATTATTTATCTTATATATTTTCTTATGTATATGCTAAAATTCATGAGATAAATATACATTGTAAATAAAATTATGATGATATCAAAATTACGAGATTCATATATGTATTATTCCTAAATTATTTCTAGTCATTGTTTTATCAAAAATGAACATTAATAGAGCGTAAACATACTAATAAACATTATGTTTCTTTCTTATAAAGAATGTAGTCGATTTTATAGACTAAAGTACGGAGATACGTAAACAAACATGTAAGTTCTTGCTAGAGAACAATTTCACTAAATTGACCACATACGAAAAATCCATTTGAAGCATTTGTGGTCTTTCTATTGAAATTTTCATTATGATAATTATATAAGTGATCATTTGACTTGAGATCATTAAAGTATCTCATATAGGCCTTGTTATATTTTGATACTACTTATGACATATTCTAGTGAAAGATAGCTCAGCCGGTAATCATTAGATATAATATTAACCATATGGAAGTAATTGAATGATCAATATATGATTCATCACCCCTAAAGTAATTATAGAGAATATTCTATTGTTGTCGATTAATATTAATTAGAGAATTTTTAGTCAAGGTAGAATAACACTTTGTAAATAGTTTACAAATATCATTACTAAAATCAATTACTAATGGTAGAGAATTAATATGATTGGATTCAAATAGAATAGACATTAATTATATGCTCTATATCTAATCGAAACATTGTAAGATGAAAAGATTGAATTATACGAAAAACTCTTACGTTTAAGATTAGTTAAAAACTACTTTGACATTCTTGAATTTTTGTGTAGTTATGATGCATTGCTAGAAGCCAAATTTAATTCATGGATATAAATTATTTAATTAGAGAATTAAAGAAAAATTAAAGAAGTTTTATTTATCTAATCCTAAATAAGATTTAAGGTTATAATTTATATCTATTGTCAATATATTTAGAAACCTAATATGTTACTTACAAAGAACATGTTGAAGAGAGAAAACATTTTTTAATCAAGTTAGACTTGATTATAAAGTTTAAGAAACTTTGCAATTAAATATGAGATATTTAATAAATAAGGATCAATATTAGGTATTGGATCTTATTTGGACATAATTTACATTTAATAAAATTAATTGTAATTCTAATTAAAGTTAGAATTTTATTTCAATTAAATTATTAAAATATCCAAAATCTTCTTGCCTAATCGTCTCTATAATAATTACAGAGTTATCTCAACATATTCAATAAGTACTATTAAAGGTTTGACACTAGTGTAATTACAGGAGTTGAGATGAGTCAGTTTCTAAAACAAATTGCGAGAAATGACAAGAACATGATCAAGTTTCATAATAAGGTATAAATTAAGATTCATACTTTATTATGTTTTATATGTTAATCATGGTATAGAATTTTAGGTGATCTAGGGTTTCAAGAAATCAAACAAAGTGTGGTATGCGTGAGATCAAATCCAACTCCCTTTTAACTTAATTAAAATGTTTGATTGTTATTGATCTTGAATTTTAGAACTGAAATTAAAACCCTACTCTTAAAATTGGATTAGATCCAACTAAACTTTATTTAAATATGAATTGTTCAAATTATAGCCATAAATCCTAGTTCTTAAGAAATAAATTAAAGTTGTTTAAATGATAAATCCCAAACCACCTAATTATACTTAAAATTGAAATCCATTCACATTAAGGGAGTGTTTGTTTCCACCTTTTTTAGTTTTCTATTTTTTTTCAAATTCAGTAAAAAAATCTTGTTGTTTGAGTTTTTAGTTTTGGTTTCTTCCTGTTTTCAAAAACTAAGAAAACCATAAAAAGTGATTTTTTGCTTCCTTTTTTTTTTATAATCTGATTTACTATTATTTAAATATATATTATTTAATTATTTAATTTTTAATAAAAATTACGAATAATTTAATTCAACATTATATTTATATATTCAATAAATTAAAATTAATTATCAATAAAATTATGAATAATTAAATTTTATAATTAAATTATGTATAATTAAATTAAAAATATATAAATATTCAAATAAAATTTGATTTAATAATTAAAATATATTTCAAATAAATATTA
>JAOSBL010000002.1:32521313-32535466 GCA_027568915.1 Erythroxylum roraimae | reverse complement strand
TATTCCAATAATAAGCATAATACTTATGCACAATTTAATACATATGCCAATAGTAAGCAGAATTCGTACTAAATGTCATTACTATTCTAACCCCTAATTTGGGGCGTTACATTACTCACAGAGGATAAGTTGGAGCATCTATAGTCTCAACCCACCTGGAAACGTAATCAACTCCAACTAATATGTAAGTGTTACCCAAGGAGGATGGGAATGGTCTCATAAAGTCCAAACTCCATACATCGAATATCTCCACCTCCATGATGTTTGAAAGCGGCATCTCATCCTTCTTCAATATGTTACTCACTCTTTTACATCTATCACACTTTAGCATAAAATCTTGAGCATCCTTGAACAAAGCTGGCCAATAGAATCCACACTCTAAAATCTGAGTTGCAGTTTTGTTAGCTCCATAATGTCCTGCATAAGGTGAACAATGACATTGCATCAACATTTTAGGCATTTCATCTTCGGGGATACACCTACGAATCACACTGTCAGCACATATCTTATAAAGTACAGGTTCATCCAAAATATCACGAGAATATTGAAACACAAACCGCTTCTTTTATTGATAGGAGAGATCAAAAGGAAGAATAACACTTGAGAGATAGTTTGCAATATCTGCAAACCAAGGAAGAAAAGGATTGTCTACCATCATTAAAATCTCATTAGGAAAACTCTCCTCGATTTCCTCTTCTTCTTTATGATGCCCTCCCTTAAGTCTCGAGAGATGGTCCGCTACAACATTTTCTACTCCCTTTTTGTCTTTAATCTCAATGTCGAATTCTTAGAGTAGAAGCATCCACCAGATAAGCCTAGCCTTGGCATCCTTTTTTGCCAAAAGATATCGTAATGTTTCATGATCTATTAAAGGAATAACATGTAAGCCTAAAAGATAATAAAGAAATTTCTTGCATGCAAATACCACAGCAAGCAACTCCTTTTTGGTAGTTGTGTAATTCAATCATGCTCCCATCAAGGTCTTGCTTGCGTAGTAGATGGCGTGCAACCTCTTTTCCTTCCGTTGGCTAAGGATACAACCAATGGCATGATCCTTTACATCACACATAATCTCGAAAGGAAGAGACGAATCTGGTGACATCAGAATAGGTGCTAATGTAAGTGCCTTTTTTAACCTATTAAAAGCATCCAAACAAGCATCATCAAAAATGAAAGGCACATCTTTAACTAATAAATGAGTTAAAGGTTTAGCGATAAGAGAAAAATCCTTGATGAACTGTCTGTAGAACCCTGCATGACCAAGGAAAGCTTGGAGGCCCTTGATGTTGGTGGAAGGTGGTAGCTTTTCAATTACTTCGGTCTTAGCTTGATCCACTTCAATCCCTTTACATGAGATCTTATGGCCCAATACAATTCCCTCTTAGACCATGAAATGGCACTTCTCCCAATTTAAGACTAGATGAGACTCCTCACATCTTTGAAGCACTCTGTTTAAATTCAACAAGCAATGATCAAAAGAATTTCCAAAGACAAAGAAATCATGCATAAATACCTCCATGAAGTTCTCATTCATGTCCGTGAATATGGCCATCATGCAGCTTTAGAATGTGGCTGGTGCATTACATAAACTGAACGGCATCCTTCGATAAGAAAAAGTCCTATAAGGACAAGTGAAAGTAGTCTTCTCCTGATCCTGTGGGTATATAACCACCTGATTGTACCTTGAGTATCCATCAAGAAACCAGTAAAATGCAAGGTCAGCCACCCTCTCAATCATTTGGTCCACAAAAGGTAAAAGGAAGTGATCTTTCTTGGTGGCCAAATTGAGCTTCCAGTAATCAATATATATTCTCCAACCTGTGATTGTCCTAGTCGAATCTTTTCACCTTTTTCATTTTCCATCGCTGACATGCCTCCCTTCTTAGGCACATACTGTATCGGACTCACCCACTCATTATCTGAAATGGGATAAGTAATCCCTACATCCAACAACTTTATTACCTCCTTCACAACCTGTTGCATGTTTGGATTTAACCTTCTTTGTGACTCTCCCACCGTTTTGCACTCTTCTTCTAGGTTAGGCATCACCACATTGGGGCTAATCTATTTAATATCAGAAATTTGCCATCCCATAACTCTCATCCTTTTCCTAATGGTCTCCACCACTTTCTCTTCTTTCTCAAAATCTAATTGGTTCGAGATAATGATGGGTAGGGTATGGTTTTTACCTAAAAATGTGTATCTCAAATGAGAAGGTAAGGGTTTAAGCTCTAACGTGGGGGGCTTAAGCAAAGAAGGTGGTGTGGGTGTATATATTCTCTCCAACTTCTCTAACTCGACTTCCTCACATAAATACTCTTCTCTCATACTCTCATCCCTGAGCACTTCAGTAACTTCATTAACTTCCTCTTCAACCTCCTTCACACATTCATCCTCAACATCAATCTTCATATATACATTACCATCCATCGGTTTCTTCAAAGATTTAAACATATTAAACTCAACCTGATCATCACCAATCCTCAAAACAAGTTTTCCCTCTTACACATCAACTAATGCCTTACCAGTATTCATAAAAGGCCAATCCAAAATCAATGGACAATTTTTATCAACTTCAAAATCTAATACCACAAAATCAACAAGAATGATAAATTTATCTACTTTTACCAACACATCTTCTACAACTCCATATGGTCTCTTGATGGATTGATCTGTAAGTTGAATCAGCATGGATGTTGGCTTAACCTCTCCTAATCCCAATTTCCTGAAAACAGACAAAAGCATTAAGTTAATGCTTGCACCTAAATAACATAAGCATTTAGAAAATTCAAAGTCACCAACAACACGTGGAATCATAAAACTCCCTAGATCTTGTAGTTTTGAAGGCATCGTGCTTAAGATAATCGAACTACAATTCTCTGTCAAAGTGACTGTCTGATTGTCCTCCCAAGTACGTTTGTGTGTCAATATGTCCTTCAGAAACTTCGCGTACTTGGGTATGCACTCCAAAGCTTCCACAAATGACAAGTTGATTTGAAACTTCTTTAATTTCTCCAAAAACTTGGAAAACTGAGTGTCCACCTGATGTTATCTCACCCTTTGTCGATATGGAAGTTTGGGTTTGTATGGTGGTGGTGGCATATAAGGCCTCTCTTCTTCTTTCTCTTCTCGAATCTCCTTATCTTTTCCTTTTTCTTGGCAATCCTTTTTCACATTTGGTTCCTCCATCTGCTTGCCATTTCGAATTGTGATAGCCTTCAATTGTTCCCTTGGGTTAGCCTCAGTATTGCTTGGTAAGCTACCTACACTTCTAGAAGACATGGCATGAGCAAGTTGACCTATCTGTACCTCCAAGTTATGGATGGATGAGGCATGGTTCTTCACTATCTGATCAAACTTTGCCTCCATCCTCTTTTGACTTTCTTCTTGACTCGAAAACATCCTCTTTTAGTTCTCTTCTTGATTTGCCAGTTTGGACCCCAAATCATCCATCAACTTGTCCATTTTATTTTCCAAAGATCTAAGTCTATCTTGCTGAAATCCTAGATGTCCTTGCTGTCTTGCTTGGCCACCTGTATTGTTAGTATTCCAAGAAAATTTGGGTGATTTTTCAACCCCGAATTATAAGTATTCGAGTACGGATTGTTACCTCGCTGTGGTTGGCCCATGTAACTTACCTGTTCAGTGCTACTAGCTCCCAACAAGAAACATTCTGCTGTGCAATGGTTGTTATGCCCGCATATCTCATACTATGATTGCATAGCTTTGGCTGTAGATGAAGATGCTCCTTGCATGTTGCTCAACTGCTTGGTGAGGGCCATGATTTGTGCCTGCAAAGCGGTAATAGAGTCAATTGAGATCACACCTTTTTGCTCCTTCTACCTTTGCCTACTCCTCTCACTTGACCACATGCAACTGTTGCTCGCTAACTCTTCCAAAAGATCATGAGATGCATCGATAGTTTTCCTCATCAAAGGTCCTTCCATAGCTACATATATGATCCCTCTTGTGCTCTAATTTACGCCATTGTAGAATGTTTGCATAAGGAACTCCCTTGGAAGGTTGTGGTGAGGACAACTTCTCTGTGGTTCTTTAAACCTCTCCAAGCTTCATATAAAGACTCCCCAACGCTTTGTTGAAAATTTGTGATTTCCTTAATGATCCTTGTCGTCTTGGTCAATGGGAAGTATTTAGCAAGAAATGCCTGGGCTATCTGTTCCCAAGTATTAATCTGCCCTGAGCTGAGTGAATTGTACCATGCCTTCGCCCGATCTTTCAAAGTGAAAGAAAATAGTCGCAACCTCACAGCATTGTCAAACATCTTATTAAACCGGAAAGTGTGGTATATCTCTAAAAAATTGGTGAGATGGGCATTGGGATCTTCATTGGACAACCCATAGAATTGCAAACTACTCTGAAGAATGTTATGGAGTGCTGGCTTGATCTCAAAATTGTTAGCTTGAGTCACTCCTCACAACTCCTTGAGGACTAAATCCTGGTCTCACAAAGTCCATCAGTATCCTTTCAACCCCTAACTGTTCTCCTTAATTTCTTGACGCTTCGGTCTTCTCAACTGTCGTTTATGCCTTGTGATATCTACTAACTCTTCGTCGTGAAATTCAGTATTCCTTCGCGTGTTCCTTGTGTTCATGTACCTGCAAAGACATAAGGAAAAGTATCAAAAACTCTTAAATCAAAGTAACCCAAAATAAACAAGATGCTAAACAAACAATCCTTGACAATGACACTAAAAACTTGTTGAATGCAAAACACACTACTAGTCTTATGCTTAAAACCGCAAATATACGGATCCTACTTATAGTGGGAAGCAGATATCGATCCCACGAGGATTGTGCTTAGGCACCACTTAATTCAGGTTATTCTTTGTTTAAGAAATCGTTTCACTCGAAATTTAAAAAATAAATAAAATAAAGACAAACTAAAAGTAACAGGAAATAATGTAACCCAAACCAAAATTGTAAACTAAGACTTAGAGAAAAATCAAGATTAAACATTAGGACTTGTCTTTATCCCTATTTGCTCCTCTCTAATTAATTGATTCAATTTATGCTTGACCCAAGATTTCCTAAAATTCTAGCTACCCTCTTTAAAGGTGTAACTAAATGTCACTAGTTAAAAAAATTAGAATTAACTTTGGGATCTCTTGATGTGCAAAGCCTTTCCTAAGCATTTAACTAGATATGAAGCTATCCTATAGTTAGTGTATTGATCTATTGAAATCTCTTTCTAATAAATCATTAACTTGTTATTTATAGGTCTATTAATCATCAACTCTCATTATACAATTAACACAGATTACCAAGCTTACTCTCTCGATTTATTGCAAGATTTAAGCACAATAAATAACACAAACATATATATATCATTAAATCGATAACCAAAGGTTCAAAAATAGTTCAAACAACAAACCCTAAAAATTGTTTTAGCTAATCATAATATCCCTAACATCCCCCATAATCAAACAATCCATCATAAACATGTTAGAAGAGAAAGAAATTGAAATAAAACTGGACGGGGCAGCTCCTCTTCTTCTTTGCCTGAATCTGGAAAATCTGGATGATGGGGTGCTCTTTGCCCAATTGGGAATGAAACCTTAAATCTCCACCTATCTATAGGCTCTCAATCTATCTTTTGGCTCTAAGAAGCAGGTTCCACAACCCTTTTGCGGCTCTCGGGATTCTCCTCCTTATAAAGTCACGAAAACCTAAAAAATACAAGAAACCTGCGTGTCTCTTCGACGTCCAGTTCCCACGATCGTGGGAATTATAATTATGCTTCCCGCGATCATGGGTTATCTTGACAGAAACTTTCTCTATAGATTACCCATGATCGTGGAAAACGTGCTCTTTTCCACAGTTGTGGGTTCTTATTTTTTCAGTAGCTCCACTTCTCTTCTCTTTTCTTGGTCCCTAGCTCAATCACAAAGGTGTCTACCTTCCATTCTTACACCAAAATGATCAATTCCTACCTTAAAACAATATTAAACACAAAAGAACAACCATGAAGATCAAACTAAACAAAAACACACAAAACAATCCTAAAATACAATAATACTAACCTATCATGCAATAAACACATACCAAATACATAGAAAAATACATACTAATGCACAACTATCAAACACCACCCTTAATTGTATACAGTTAATCACTGCTAATATGAAAGTATGACAACAACATAAATATAGATTCAACATAATTAATATCACCAATTTGTTACTTATTAGGAATATAGAATTGTGAAATGTTATAAATAGTAACAAACATCTATAATATGCATGTTTTATACAAAATCTAAGCATCCCTCATCCAACATATGTAAAAAAAAAAACTTCCACTGAAATAAAGAAAAAAATAGTCTCTTAAATGTCTTATGTAGGGTGTGTGTATACAAATAGGTAAGCCTTTAGTTTGTGTCTCCCAACATGTTTCTCGAAGGGTATGTGCATAATTGTAATAAGAGAGAAGTGTTCTTAATATTTTGAGATAAGGAAATAATTGTGGAATTGTTATGATACAATATTAATAGCCTCAAAATGGATTCTGTAACTTCCAATGTTGATATGAATTTCACAATCATATTACATGACAAGTGACCTCACAAAATGTCACATACTTTACCTTAATGATTGAAGAAGAAATAAGAACTATATACATAAAATATAATTCTTATCATCCATACAACCTGAAAAATTATAGTTATTGAAACTAAACAATTTAAGAGTGTCAACATGTCGATTATGTCAACATAAAATCCTTAGTACCTAGAAGATACCTCAAGATTTTTTTAGTCATTTTTTGATAGATTTGTGTACAATCACTCAAATATATACGAAGAACATAAATTGCAAAGGAAATATAAATTGTTTACACACTTGATTATACATTAAGCTTCTAAAAATAGAAGCATAAAGGATTGCTTTCATTTAATCTATATCAACATCACTTTAAGGACATTAGGCTTTGAAAAACTTATCACCTTTTACAACTAGAGTCTTTATAGAAGAAAAAGGTTACGTATTAAACATCTTTAAGATATGATGATGCAGGTTTTTTTAAACAATCTGAGTATACCATTGGCATTATCATGAATAATTTATATGCCTAAAACATACAATGCTTCGTCAAGTTCCTTCATATTAAAATGGATAAATAATATTTGTTTTGTCTTAGTTAATAGACCAATTTCATTAGTAGAAAGCAATAAATCATTAAAATATAACACGTAAATATCTACCTACTCACTGACCTTTATGCATATACATTGGTCAACAATATTTTCCTTCAAGTCGTTATCTGTGACAATTTTATTAGACATAAGATACCACTATCTTGAAGCTTGTTTTAACCTATAAACTTGGTTCTACAGCTTATAATTTATGTTTTCTTTCCCAACTTCCTTAAAACCAATAAGTTAAACTGTGTAGACATCTTCAATTAAGTATCCATTTAAGAAAGTTAATCTACGTCTATTTAGTAAAGCTTTAGGTTAATGAGTTGCCATAACTTTTAGAAAAGATTCCTTATTGAAAACACAATAGGAGCCTTTTGTAGTCGAAAACTTTTTATTAGCTATAATCTTTAGCTACTAGTCTCTCTTTATATTTCTGTACTTAAACTTTGGCATCACATTTGATCTTGAATACCATTAACATCCAATAAGCCTATAGTCTTTTGGAAACACAACCAAGCTCCATACTTTATTTTATGATATAGAGTTGATCTCAACATTCATAGCATCTACTGAAAAATTGTAGATGTCACCAATGTCATACTCATCCTTTTTGTAACCATATAATATAGTCATAAGGGATTGTAGATCTTCAAACCCTTTCTAATCTTCTTAAAGGCATATCTTTTATAAGTGGATCTGTAGCTTCCCTTGATACTTGCTCAATGCGTTCATCTTAAATGACTATTGAATATTGGTCAACTATAGGGTTAACTATGAGAGCAAAAATGATAGGCACGAGGACAATAATAAAGTTTTATTTGAACATAACTTTCTTAGGCCCCTAGCCTATGCTAGTTTAATCTTTAAAATAGATAACCTAATTTGATTCAATGACCCTGATGGTATGTGACAGATATTAGAATTTGGAACCATTTAGTCCACATAATAACTAATAAAGTAGCCAATGATGTTCTTCGGATCAAGTTTCTTAAATTGTATATTACAGGGTCTCACTCCTACTTTGTAACCCCAAACATAGAGGTGACATAAAGTGGGTTTCATCTATGACTATAACTCATAAGGATTCTTAAGGATATACTTAATGGGAACTTGATTCAAAATATAAAATGTAATTATCAAAATATCACCTCATTGAAAATTTAGCAAGGAAGACTCCACTAACATAAATCTCACTCTATCAATAAGTGTGTGATTTCTTCTTTTTACAACTCATTTTATTGAGTTGTACGAAGCATTGTGTATTGAGCATGAATACCATAGTTTTGTAGATACCTTACAAATAGTCCAAGATTGTGTCATGTCTTATCATATCTTATAAAATACTCACCACGTCTATTAGAATAAACCATTTTGATTATTTTCCCTTATTAAAGTTCCACTTTTAATTTGAAGGCTTTTAATGCTTTCAAAGAATCAAACTTCTTAGGAACAAGCTCAACAAAACCATAATAGTAAAAGTCATCAACAAAAGTGATGAAGTAATTATAATTCCCTATAGCTAGAGGAGTAAAAGGCTTATAAATATTGGTATGGATTAACCTAAGTAGTTATATGCACTTGTTAACTTTAGTATTTCTAATCTTGGTAGTTAATTTTCCTTTTATATGGTTAACATAAATGTTAAAATATGAAAAATCAAGGTCTTATAAAATCTTATCCTTTATGAATCTTTCCATTATTTTTCTAGAAATATGACTCAATCGTTTGTGTCCATAAAATTGATGATTTTTCATTTACTCTTTGTGGGATAAATATTATTAAAAGAAGAAGAAATAATAATAAGAGTTAAGAAGTGACACATCCACTAACTCAAGTTTTTAAAGATCACTATAAATAAATCCATATGCAAAGTTATTTTTCTAGCTCCAAAAAGAGATTATAGCTAGCTTTGTCTAAAATGGATACAAGAACTAAACTCCTCCTAATTGATGGTACGTATGCAATTTCACGTAACTATAAGATATTCTATGGTAAGTTGTAATTAGATTATCTCCAGAAAGTTAACTTTGATTTTTGTACCATCTCCCATATGTAATATTGAATTATATCTAAAACAAGATTACAATTTTAACAATATTAAAATGCTACATAGCATTTTATATATATATATATATATACATTATATATATATATATATATATATATATATACATATATGATGGTGGCAAAACTATAAATTGTAGTAATGACAAAACTATGAATATGAGATAGTGCTAAAACTGTAAATACTCAATAGCGATAAAACTAAAATACTCAATAATTGTAAAATTATAAATATCTTATTTTTAAACCTCCAAACGAGTCATACAACTTATTCCCTAACTTGATTATATCTCATCATTGAGGAAGCAATTTTCGGTGATCTTAAAGGGATTTTGCTCCTCTTCTAAAATTAAGAGATTCATGACATTAATTTAAACAAAAAGTTGCTCAAAAAGGAGATTTAAAAATAACAACTTTAAACCATTGTTAGAGGTTCGAGAAACCTATATTCTTTACCTTTTTTGCTTGAAAAATCTTGCTCAAAACATATGTAAACACTTGTATATCTAATATATGAGTAGTTTATGCCCCCAAAATTGATTTAATTTGAGTTTTCTAAAAATTGAGTGTAAAACTTGATGAAAACATAAGAAGATGAGAAAAATGAGATAAAATACAGCTTGAGAACTTATGATGGTTATATGATACCAAATTTTGGATTTTAGGCAATAAATAACGAGCATTAAATACGAAATCAACATGTCTCAATATTAAATATTTAATGTCATAAACAACCAATATAACTTTCATAGCTTTAGTATGTATGTTCAACAAGATTAGCTTATTTCCTCAAAATGGTAAAATTTGATTATAAACTATCAATCCCTATAAATTGTTAAAAGACAAGAATCATTACAATGGAAAGGAAAATGTTGCTCTTTAAATATTAGTCAATAATCTCTTCAATACCCTATTACACATTACCCAACTTAACAATAATAAAAATGACCAAAGGTATTATTTGCACCTCAACATTTAACAGTAAATAAGCTTGTAGCATTATCTCTAGTACCACTTTATATTCTTTGCTAAAATAGTACTTATTGTATCCTAAATAGGGTGAAAAAATGGTAATACTAATAATGGCAGGGGCTTATTTGGACCTTTTGTGAAATGTTAAGATAAAAATAACATATTTAGCTAATGTCTAACAAAATCATTTATCCAAATTGCCTAGCTGTGATATCACATAAGCTAAATCGATGACCTATATATTAGAAATTGCCAATAACTTAACTTTGTTAAGATTTAAGGTATTACTGGTAACATTTTAAAAATATTAAGATATAACGAAATACCATAAATAACTTTAATTACTAACTTAGACTTTTTAAAAAAAATGTTAGAGGAAAATTCATATCTTTTACTTAATAAGAATATTTTGTGGTTGACCATATTCTCAATGGGTAGGACTGGATAAGATTAGTGAATAGTACGATTAGCATAATAATGTTCATCTTATAAATAACCAAAATATGTTAAGCAAATAATTAGAGTGTTAATTATCATGAGAGTATTCTAGTTCACATTAACAATTTATTTGTTAGCTCTTTTTCACTTGCATGTTGTAAGATAAGTGACCGTGATCTTTTGTGTTTTTTCTTGTATATTGAAAACCATAATCATCTCTATTTTATATCGACATAAATCAATTTGTTTCGTAAATACCTAACAATTTACGAAACAAAATGTATATCTTATAAAGGATTGTACAACTGGTGATTAATTTAAGTGCTAATTTCAAATTAATCTGGACTTAAAGTTGATCAGACGAATTACCTTGCTCATCTGAGCAACTGTGCCTGTCTTTTTCTGAAAAAGGAAAGCTGAAATGTTGGCAACGTTAGGTAGGTGTTAACATCATGAGTCAAATATTGTTGACGATATCTAATACTATGGATTAGTTAATACGCACACAGGCCACACCCTAGATCCTCTGTCCAGTTTTCCTTTGTCTTATTCTGTCTCATGGAATCTCAGCCATTTATTTTACGGGATCCACGCGAGTTTCATGCGGGTCTCATATAAATAAATGACTGAGATTTATTGAACACAATAAAACACCATAATATTAGACAGGAGATCTGAACTCCACAGGCCAAGCTTGGGGTCCGTGGGTTGGAAAAGATAGTAATACAATACTTGTGAGAATTGTCCGTTGGCCACCTACCATTCAATGATACTGTTTCTAAGTCATTATCATTGTGAAAAGCGACATCCATATACAAAGTCAAAAGGCTTGTCTAACATTCTTGTCGTACAGTGGAAAAAATTATCTTAAACAAAAAATTAAATAAATCATATTTAAAAAATATCTTGTTTACCCTGATCAAAGATTAAAAAAAAAAAAATTTAATATACCCTTAGTTAATGTAAGATTTTATCATTAAATGTTAACGATAGTCAACATTTGACTATGTTTGGTGTTCCCACGGACCATCTCGCAAGTCAGCAGGAAACTCGATGGACCTTTTCATCTCCCAAACTATTATTAATAATGGTGTCCATCCCATAACTTTCTGTATCAAAACACTCTTTCCCTCGTGAGCCATCACCATGCCAAATGATTGCCTCTTTGGAGCTTTCCTTTTCCTATTCCATTGCTCTCTCTGTCTCGCCATTGTCAGCCGACTTTCTCTGAAATCAGACGAAACAGCTCTTCTGGCGTTTAAATCTGCAATTCAGACAAATCCTGATGATAACATCTTGTCCACTAACTGGTCCACTGCCACCTCCTTTTGCGAATGGTTGGGTGTCTCTTGCAGTCCTCGCCATGGGAGGGTCACGGCATTGAATCTTCCCACCATGGGCCTCGCTGGGTCTCTCACACCGTACCTTGGAAACCTCTCATTCCTCGTAGCTTTGGACATAAGCAACAATAGCTTTAGTGGAGAAATACCCTCTGAACTGGGTGATTTGAGACGACTGAAATGGATGAACTTGGCAGGAAATGGATTTGGAGGAAACATTCCTGAAGCGATAGGGTCTCTGTTCCAGTTGCAGTTGTTGAACCTGACTGATAATCAGCTAACAGGTTCCATACCCTCGTCAGTTTTCAACATATCTTCGTTGAAGGCAATCTCTCTGGCATCGAATAACCTGTCAGGAAATCTCCCACAGGATCTATGCTACAATTTGCCAGTGCTTGAAGAGCTAGTAATTCCGTTTAACAAACTATCTGGCCAAATTCCGACGAGCATAGAGAGGTGCGCGATGCTACGAGTCTTAAAACTACGCGTAAACCAGATCGGAGGAAGCATACCAAGAGAACTCGGCAACGTAACCATGCTTGAGGTGTTCGATATTGGTCATAATTACTTGCAAGGTAATGTTAAAGATGCCTTTGTTTCTTACTTTCTGTTTTTATTTGAACTTATATTTTCTATTTTCTTTTGTTGGTTTCTTTTCATTTTTAAATAAGATTAATTTGGAAAGTTAATAATTTCAAATATGATAATTATTCAATAAAATATTTGATAATTTAAAAATAAATAAATTTATATTTTCAAATATTTATTTATGAAATATAATTTTTGAACATTAAATATTTAATTATAGATAATAATAATATTAGTTTTAAAAATTAAATACTCCCTCGTATCTAAAATAAAAGTCATTTTAGAGAGATGCACACTTATTAAAAAAGTTAATGAAATATTTGATATACCCTTATTAATTACATGTTGAAGTGCCTTGAAAATATAATCTGTGTAATCTGTTTAATTAAGACGTGAGAGAAATTAAAGGGTAATTTTGGAAGTAAAATCATAAACATGTATAAAAAGTCACAAACGACACTTATTTTGAATAATTAAAATCCCTCTAAAATGACTCTTATTTTGAATAGGAAGGAGTATATGCTAATAAATAATATTAATTTAGAAATAAAATTTTACACATTTTTAATTTATTTAATTTTTAATAAATATAAATAATTCTAGTATTAAAATTTATTAATAAATATATATATAATATATATATGGGTCAAGGTGTTAAAAAATTTCTAAAAGTACATAAGAAATTCAAGATTGCAAAGGAAAGACTTTGCATGTAAACTTACGAGATGAATGTCACCTCAAGATTCTATCCTGACATCAAGTAGGCTGATCTTTTTGTGGATAACCTTCAACCCATACTCTCTGAGGTCACTCTTGACATCAAACGTACCCACCTTGACTTTGAAATGAGCAGTAAACAGTAATGATTTTCATTATTACAGGTGAAATACCATGGGAGGTTGGAAATCTTAATAACTTGGTCGAATTTGCTGTCAATGACAACAACTTAACTGGTTCAATTCCCTCCACTCTCTTCAACATATCTTCTTTACAAGAGTTTATATTTTCGAATAATAGCATGTATGGAACTCTCCCAATGGATCTTTGTCGTCGTCTGCCAAGTCTGGAGCACATGTTTCTTTATGGCAATGCTTTTGAGGGAAGCATACCGAGAGATATGGGAAACTGTACAATGTTAAAGCAATTGCGTTTTGGTTTGAACAGGTTTACAGGTACTTTTGATGCTCTTTGTTTTAAGAGTAACCACTTTTTCTGTTCATATGATTGTATGCATTTAAGTCTCCTTTCAACTTGCATGGAATTAAACCCTCGATAACCAAGTTAATGATAATTTGATTATTCAGATTCTGTCCCTATTTTGAAACAAGAAATCAGCTCTGCTATTGACTTGAATGTGTTGATGACTAAACTTAATTATGAAATTCATAACAGCAAAATGGACAGATTTTAAGGCTGTTTTAAATGAGAAGTTGAAGGGGCAAACGTTATCTATTTTTAGTGTATAACCTATGCATTTGGGGTGCTTTCAAGTCTAGTTTCTGATGGTTCAAGTCCCTGATCGTTTGGAGTTCCCTATAAGAAGTTATAGCCAGTTTATTGAAGAGACATCATAATTAAGAGTGTTGTTTAGAATTC
>JAOSBL010000002.1:32497755-32508016 GCA_027568915.1 Erythroxylum roraimae | reverse complement strand
AAATAAATAATTTAAAAAGTATTATTTATAAACTAATATTTATTTTATATATTTTTAATTATTAAATCAAAATTTATCTATTTTAAATATAATTATATTTATTAATATTTATTAAATTAATTTTATAAATTAAATTAAAATTGTGATTATTATTTATTATTATGATTTTTGGAGACGGGGTTAAAAATATACAGTACAACTGTAAAATATGATAATGAACTATTTTGTATTTTTAAAAAAATCAGGGACTATTTCATAAATTTAAAAAATTACCCGAAGCGGTACCCAGTATTAACAGGTATCGGTATAGTATTATACCATAATCTAATTTGGTACTAAGTCCGATACGGTATTCGTAACATTGGTAAAGACTACTGAGGCATCCAATTTAAAGATATTTCATTTACCAACCCTAGAATTAGTAAATAGAACTAAGTATGGTTTGTCAATGATTGCTTACTTCGATAAGATTATATACTCAGAATCTACACTTGTAAGTTGTACACATGTAACTTGAGTACTTAAATCCATATTTCAATTTCAACAAGACAAATACATTAAAGAGTTACTCCAGTAAAATTATTCTAAGTAAATGTCTTCATACATGTGAGTTGAATACATATATTTAGGTTTCACCAATTTAAATGTAGGATGCATAGATACACAAAGATGGATTTATATGTCATATTTAAAAGCGTAATACAAATGTTTTTAGAGGATTAATACATATAGCATTTTCTATATCATCTTTATATTAATCCTTTAAATGATTAACCTAACTTACTTGGACATTCTAGCATATTCAAAGTTTGGACATTCTTTGATTTTCTTGAACATTTTGTTTTATATGGAATATTTTAACTAGAATGTAGGGAAAGTATTTTGATTAAGAATGTGTCATTTCCTAATACATTATTATTTCTAACCTCAAGTATTCATATGTTTTTTGTCAAATGGATGAGCATATTCCTTTAGTTGAGAGTTCTAATCCAGTACCGGAGGTAGAAGTGGAAACTTCTATTTCGACACCAAATGACGATAGAAGTTCAATTAGAACTCAAGTTAATCAACGTAAAAGTGAAGTTTGGAATCATTTTAAGAAGACTATATTGACCAACTAAATTGAAAAAGCAAAGTGCAATTATTGTCAAAAGTTGTATTCAAGTGGTTCGAAAGGTGAAACGTCTCATTTAAAGAGATATATGGAATTATGTACTAGAAGGAAGATGGTTTTAGGAGGTCAAACATTTTTTTTACCCCTAACCTTATGAAAGGAAAGAATGAAATGACGGTAACAACTTTTGACAACCATAGATCAAGGATTTTGATGGCTAATATGATTATTGGAGATGAACAACCATTGTTTATAGTTGAAAGTAAAAGATTAAGGATATTTCTTAATTCACTCCAACTGAATTTGAAGGTCCAAGTCGGAATACATTAAGGAATGATATTTTCAAAATTTATGAAGACAGGAAGAGAGAAACATTAAGAGCATTGTCGAGTGTTCAAGGACGAATTTCTATAACAACGGACATGTGGACAACTGATAACCAAAAGAAGGGTAACATGGCGGTGACGACACATTATATTGATAATGATCGAAAGTTATGCAATAGACTTTTGAGCTAATTTATATTCTTTAATATTGTTATGATTTACTTTTTTCATTATTTTATGAATTTATGATTCATTTTGGTATGCTTTTTCATGATAGGTTCATTTATATGCCGACGCCGCATAAAAGTGAAAATTTGACAAATGTATTGAAATACTGTTTGATGAATTTAAACATCGACAACAAAGTATCCTCCATCACAGTCGACAATTGTGACACAAATGATGCTAAGATTGAGAAGTTGAAGCGTAAGATGCAGGTTGGGAGCTTATTGGTTGAAGGTAAGTTATTTCATATGTGTTGTTTTGTGCATATTTTTAACTTGAATGTGAAGGATGGGTTGGAGACGATAAAGGAAGCAATAGAGTTTATTCAAAACAATGTTTTATATTGGAGTGCAACTCCTAAAAGAGTTGAAAATTTTGAAGATGGTGCACAAATTTTATGCATTCCATATTTAAAGAAGTTAGTTTTGGATTGTCCTACTAGATGCAACTCAACCTTTAAGATGTTGGAGTTGACAATCCCATATGCTCAGCTGTTTATTAGACTAGCTGAAAGGGATTCTTAGTATACCTGTGTACCATCAGAAGATCAATGGGACTTGGCTAGAGAACCTTGTATGAAGTTGAAATTATTCAATAATTAGACTAAATTGTTCTCAGGAACAAAATATCCAACTTCGCATTGTATCTTTAACACTATGTCCAACATAAAGCATGTTTTATCATTGTAGATGTTGGAATCCAATGCAGTTATTTAGACTATGGTGGAGCAGATAACGGAGAAGTTTAATTCTTATTAGTCTAAGGTTAGAGATATTGTCGCAGTATTACATATGTTGGACCCAAGATACAAGGTGGACGTGGTTGAATATATTTATAACGCATTGTACAGTGGTGAAGCTCAAGAGCATCTACATACCATAAATAATTATGGTATCAATTGTTTAATGATTATGAAGTCAGAATGCAACAAACTCATGATCAGGATCTTAGTAGTCTATAGGCAGTTCAACTCCGACTTTAGTTTCAAGTTTGACCTTTTCTTCTGACTCATTATTGACAGATTCTTTTTCAAAATTTTTAAAAAAGAAAAGGGCTAGGATTTCTTACAATATGGATTTAGATAAATATTTTTCTGCAGATTGTGTTCCTAAAACTGAAGGTGAGTTGTTCGATATATTGTCATGGTGGAAGATGTTTGAACATAATTATCCGATCTCGCAAGTCATTGCACGAGACTTGTTAGCTATTCCATCATCCACCGTTGCTTCAGAGTCTGCATTTAGTATTAGTAGTCGGGTCATTACTCCTCATTGTGGTCGACTTCATTATTGCACTGTGGAAGCCCTTATGTATGCTCATTGGTTAAATAATGAAGATGTTGATGGTAAATTCTTTTCTTTTAAATATATTTATTTTATCTATCTTTATATTATCTTACCTAATATTGTGTTTTTTATTTTTTTATAGCCACAGGTATTAATGCAGAGGGGACTAGTGAAATTAATCGACCAATTGAAGATTATTTTGATCAAATATATGAAGATGAACGTATTTTTAAATTTCTTTTTATTTAATATTACATTACTTAATATTCTTTTTTATTTTAATATTATATTACTAAATATAATGTTTGTTCATACAGATGATTGGATCCAAACTGTCGACGATCTTACCAACAAGTAGAATTAGCATCTAATTCTCTCAGTCTCTACTCTCCAGTTTATCCGGCATGATATAATCTTAATTTTGTAAATTGTATCATTTCTAGTAAAATGATTTACATAATCATTCGTGCACAACAAAATTTTCTATAGCTAATGAATTTGGTTTTATCAATTCTCTCTTATAATAATTAATAAATTATTTAAGTAAAATTAAAATTCATAATTAATTGAATTGAAATTCTTAACTATAAATATTAACTTAATGACTTTGCATACAAATTTCTAATCAATTGAATTAAAATTCCTAATTAATCATACCAATAAATACAAGATTTAATTTTAAATGCATTTTTCATTAATGATATGCAAATGTATATAGCACCCTTCAATCTAAACTTGACTTAATGACTTTTAACACAAATTATGTTAATATTTAGCTTATTATAATACCTAAAATATTACTTAAAACATTAAGAAGTTAGTGATGTTACACTTTCATTTAATGACCTATAGTCTTATTCAAATGAAATATTAAGTGGTTTAAATAAAAAAATATAAATATTTTGTAATTTAATATTCGATAAATTAATAAGCTTCTTATATCATAATTATATGTTGTTATAGTTTAAAGTTATGACATAATATATATATTAAAAAGAAAAAAGGTGAATTTTTTTAAATTTTATTAAATATGATATGCTTATAACGCTCTAAGGACGAGAAGGATTTAAAGTAAAACTTATATCAAGGTTTCAAGTAAGAATTACTCTTAACAAACTTGTAATTAGAATGACTTAGAAATGAATCTTCTAATATTAGAATTTAGAAAGGAGAAAAAATTATGAATATAAATTTAGAAATTAGAATATAATGATTTTTTAAAAAAAGTAAAAGAACTATTTTCAAAAGTAATAAAAATAATAATTTATAAAAGCATATCAAAAGTATTTATAAAATGTATTCTAGTTTTAATAAAATAATATCTATTTTCAATATAATATACTATACGTATTTGTTTTTATAACTCAATTACTTTTATATTCTTTTGGGATTGATACATTAGGATTAATAAAGTGGTTAATTCATTTTAAGATTAATATATACATATATGCATAATGTATATATTGTGTAAATATGAAAAATAAAATAAAAAAGTTTAAATGCGTTAAGAGTAATCATGATATTAGTTAATTTCTTTTAATGTTTGTAATAAATATATAAAATTTTACAATGATTATTTCATAATAGATATAATATGAAAAGAAAATAATATTTATACAACTATACAAGTAAAAAAGATCAACAATAAGTAAAAGTACAACAACTACATCAATTAAGAGTTTTGTACATAATTTATAAAAACATTAAAAGTTTGAAATATTATCATATAAACTTAATAAATGTATTTTTAAAATCATATTAAAAAGAAATATAATAATTTTTTAAACACGTAAAAATAATATTTAAATAAATTCACTGTACTTAGATAATATATTTTTTTACATTTACATTATAATTAATTGTTATAATAAAATTACAAATTTAAATTTAAATTAACTTGTTTGTAGGGAATAATTATGACAACATTATCATAGCTACATATTTTTAATAAATATATATTGATTCATATTTTATATCATTTATTTTATATAAATATTGTTGTATAATTTATAGGTAATTCCATTTTACACTTTACTATAAATTATTATGCTATAATTTATAATTTATGAATTTTAAAAATACAATTACAACTTTTTAAAATTCTCTTAACATAAATATATAAAAATTTAAAAAAATATATTAAACGACTGAGTCACTAAGGCAAGGCCAGTTGACTTTGGCCTGCCCATGGGCCACGGACCATTTTGTTGACATTCCTATCAAGGAATCAATCTCTACTCCCTTCACTAGCTTGGAAGTTAAGGAGATATTATTTAACATACTTCTCTCTAAAGCTCCAAGATTTGATGGGTTCATAGCAGGGTTTTTTTTAAAAACTTGGGTGATTACCAGCAATCTATTCACAGAAGCAGTCTTAGAGTGTTTATCCTCTTGTAAAATGTTGAAGGAGATAAATCACACATACATTTTCCTAGTTCCCAAAGAGCTGAATCTTTATACATTGTCGAACTTCTGACCTATCTTTTGTTGCAATACGATCTATAAGGTAATTACAAAACTCCTTGCTAATAGATTGAAGACTGCTTTATCTTTAATGATTAATTCTACTCATAATGCATTTATACAATGTAGATCTATAGGGGATTACATATTGCTTATGTAAGAGATCTTGAAAGATCATAATTCTGAAAGGAAGATTAAAAGTTACTACTGGAAGATGGATTTCTTTAAGGCTTTTGATACTATTAATTGGAAGTTCATACAAATTTCTCTAGAGGTTCCTGAATTCCCGACAAAGTTCATTAACTGGAATTTGATGTGCTTACAAACTGCTTCAATCAGTATTCTTGTAAATGAGATTCCTACCAAACCATTATCTTGTGCTAGAGTTATCAGACAAGGGGACCTTCTCTCCCCTTATCTATTTACAGTAGTCATGGAAGGTCTTTCTCGACTCATCAACAAGGTTATTGGCCCCAATGGTAGGTTTCATTACCATAATAAATGTAATGCTTCCAAGCTCACCCATTTGATG
The DNA here is from genome assembly GCA_027568915.1 of Erythroxylum roraimae. NCBI lineage: Eukaryota > Viridiplantae > Streptophyta > Magnoliopsida > Malpighiales > Erythroxylaceae > Erythroxylum > Erythroxylum roraimae. The sequence continues at coordinate 32,502,070 of JAOSBL010000002.1, read as the reverse complement.
TTTGCTGATGATCTGATCCTTCTCTTGGGGTCAATCACATAATCAGTGCAGTTGCTAAAGGAATTTCTTATACAGTTTTCCAAATGATCAGGTATAGTAGTGAGTGTCAATAAAAGTAGTTTGTACTGCTCTAAAGATGTAAGGAACTTTGTGGAACTCTCCAGGATTACTGAACTTCAGCTTCATGACCTTCCTCTCAACTACCTAAGAGTGTTTATTTATTATGCAAAGCCAAAGTATTCGGATTGTATTTCACTCATAAAAAGGATCAAAACTCAAATTAATGTCTAGTAGAATAGATTCTTGTCACTTGCTGCAAGGGTTACTCTAATAATTTCTGTGCTTAGAAACCTTTATGTTTATTGGATATCTCATATTATTCTACCTAAAAAAGTCATCAAGGAGATTGATAGCATCATGAAAACTTTCTTATGGACTGAGAATTTTGAGAACTCTAAGAAAACTAAAGTCAATGACTATCCCTAAAAAGAAAAAGGGCTTAGGGATTATCCCTATTTCTCTTATGCAAAAACACTTCTATGTAAAAGAATTTGGAGGCTACTTGATGATAAACATGCTATATGGGTGAAATGGCTACATGAAACATATCTAAAAAATGAAAACTTTTGGCAATTGTCTATCTCAAAGGAGTATTCTTGGTTCTTCTTGCAAATGTTGAACTTGAGACAGGTGGTTTTTCCTTTAATTAAACATGTGTTAGGCAATGGAGAGAATATTTGGGTATGGTTTGATAATTGGACAGATCGTAGTCCTCCAATACAAAGGATTGAATTGTCTAGAATTATGAACAAGATTCCTCTTAACTATACAGCTTCTTCCTTAATGAATCAAGCTCAATGGGAAGGCAACTTCAGTCAATTTATTAGTGAATTTTCTCCCACAGATCAATTACTGCCACAGGCAAGATTTAGTAACTTGGGTCCCAGATGCCTCAGGTATTTTTACTAACAAGTCTTGTTATAAGGTTTTGCAAGAAGGTGTTCCTTGTTTCCTTTGGAAATGATCCCTCAATAAAAAAAGGCTTTATTTTCACTTAGCTGGTTATAAAGAACAGGATTCGTACTAAAAACAAATGGTTTGGAACTTATGATTCAATATGCGTGCTTTGTAAAAAATCTGAAGAAGATAGAGAACACTTATTCTTTCAATGTAGATACTCCAAAAAGGTTTAGAGCAGAGTTTTACATTTGTTATACAATGCCTACCTCAATTATGATTGGACATCTTTTCTAAATTGGATCATTCATACTGCCCATTAGAGGTTGCATGACACCCCAATGTATAAAACTGCCTTCATAACCACTATTTATTCTATATGGAAGGAAAGAAATAAGAGGATCTACAGGAATGAGGAAGTTAACTAGTACAACTTAGCCGATGACACTATCAATTGGATACGAGCCTTTATGATAGCTAAATCTGATCAGCATGCTCTATCCATAGGAATGAAGACTAGATGGAATTTGTAATACCTCCTGTTAAATTTCATATGTTTTTGTAATTTGATTTGTCTTTAGTCTTGTAATTTATTTATGGTGAACTCATTGTAATGTCGAAATAGCTTCGCTATAGTTAATTCAATAATTATTCAAATTTAAAATTTTAATTAAATCATTATTAATTATTTATAAAAATATGAGTTATATATAAGACTAAAATTAACGATCTTATCTATTAGTATTATGTAGTAATAAATAAACATTTAAATGAAATAATTAATTTTTAATATTTATTTTTAATAATAAAACAATAAAATTATTAATTATTAACAAAATTTAATTAAAATATATTTAAAATTTATCAAAATTTTTAATATAACTAGTGATATGTAAGTGTGATAAATTAATAAAGCAGTTAAATAAATAAATCAACATGTGTGATAGATACTACTAGTATGATTTTTTATTTTTCAATTATCCTTACGATGTGACCATCATATAGACAAATTTTGTGAAATGTATCTTCATCAATATTTTTAATATAAAAATTAATAAACAGAGTCAAAAGAATTTCTTAAAAAATAACTTACAACGGGTTTGGAGAAAAAGAAAGAAAAACTATTAAAGAAGTTGATTTATTTTATCTTAGATCATTGTAACTCTTCAATTTAGGGAGAAGGAGTGACTGTATAAAAGAGAAACATGTATATGAACTCATAATCTTATAAATCATACAAATTCATTTGTTTTGTTTTTTATGTAAACAATAATGTTAATAGAAATTTATCTTGATTCATGGATATTTATATCATTTTTCTATAATTTTTTCCCTCTCTTCCTTTCTACTTTTTAGATTCCTTCAAAACAATACAATAAACTTTTTTTATTCTTTATCTTATTTTTTGTAACCACTAGTTTTAAAGTGATATGGGAGGGATTTAAAATCCTTTCTTACTCTAATATCCTTATACTCAATAACCACTATATTCGATCTACTTTCATTAGAATATGTCTAATAAGTTACGTTAATAAGTTCACCATTTGAAAAGGCGGTGTTTATGTCCTTTTGGTGAAGTTTTAGATTATAAGGAGCCACTAAACCATAACGATCCTTAAAGAGTTCGCCTTTAAAACTAGAGAGAATGTCTCTTTATAGAAAAATCTATTCTTTTAAATGTAACCTATAGTAATAAGTCTAACTTGTATGCTTCGATGTTGCCTTTTAATTCTCATTTAATCTTGAAGACCCATTTATAAATGATTTGCTTTAAACCTTAATCCAACTCAACTAGCCCCTAAATATTGTTTTCATCCATTAATTTTAACTCTTCTTTCATGGCATTGAAACCCCTTTTAGAATTTCTGCATTTTATGGCTTATTGAAAGAGACTTGATCCTCATTAATGCTTAAGTCACATTCAAGCTTAAGTGACTAAACTATATAGCCATTTGAAATAGTTGTCTTTTCCATATTATAGACCTTCATAATGTTAATTTTGTGGTTTTTTTACTACTTGCTTATTTGTGAGTTGCACATCGTAAGTTGTTTTATTACCTACATGTTCATCTTATGGGTTTTGAATATTAATATATTGACTTGACATGTTGTGTGATTGTAAGATAATAAGAGGAACAACAATATTAGGAAAAATACTAGGTGTAGGATATCCACCTCTTGTGGTTCCCTATTACAACAAAATTGACAATTCTCAATTAAATGACCATTATCAGACTCAATTGTTATTGTATTATAGTTCGGATAGTGAAATTTGTACCCTTTTGACTTTAAGGGATAGCTGATGAAGTAACCACTAACAATCTTAGCATTAAGTTTCTTTTTATGTGAATTATATACACTTTATTTTTGTTAGGCAACCCTAAATATGAAGGTGTTTCAAACTGGATTTCCTTCTTGTCTATAATTTATAAGGGGTTTTAGAAACTATCTTACTAGGAACTTTGTTAAGCAAATATACATTTTTTAATACATGCATCCACAAGGATAAAATTATAATATTATAACTTAACATATTCTTAAGCATGTCTATAAGAATATGATTTTACCTTTCATCAATAATATTTTGTTGCGGTGTATCATCTATTATATATTATCCATATATGCCCTGAATTTTAAGAAACCTTTTTAATGGACTTGGATATTATTTACTTTCATCAAACTTACCTTAATATTCACCACCTCTATCAGAAGCCATTACTTTTACTTTTCTATTTAACTGCCTTTCCACCTTATTAATGAATGTACTAAAACATAGTGTATACCTTTCTGTTTAAACCATGGATTTCTTTTTACAAAATCTTTCTTAAAGTGAACTTCTAGAAGTAACACCTATGCTCCTTATGTATTTAACCCTTACTAAGCTTCATTAAGGCTTTATTCTTCTGCTTGTCCTTCTTACTCAATTTATCTTTGCTATTACTAGCTCCATTATAAATGTGAGATGGATAAAGTGTCGCTTTATCTTCTTTAATTTCCCTTTCTTTTGAACCAATATGACCTTAGTTTCTTGAAAGTTTCATTTTTCCTTAAAGGTGTTGAAACTTTAGCTTTGCTACTAGATTTTCCATGCCTGTCAAGTGATCATAAATGAGTTGTGACTAATCAAACTCTTAGTCATTAGCTTACCCATTAAGTTCTCCACAATGGACTTATCAATTATATCTGATTTGAAGTACTCCTTAATGTAACATCTCGTCCCTATATTAAGGGTTAAGACCCGAAAGTTCAGTACATGTGAGTTCAAAGAGAAAATAAGACAATGCATTTCCTTGCTCATGCATCATGTTAGCATACATATAAATATTGAATGTTTTCGCCTAAAAAGTGGTACATGCAT
>JAOSBL010000002.1:32483875-32497180 GCA_027568915.1 Erythroxylum roraimae | reverse complement strand
TTTTAGTTTTAAACTCGCTAACCTTTACCGTTAAAAATTTCTCATGGGAACGATCCCTACTTTCCACTACTACATTATTTTGTATTAACGAAAGTTGGTTTCTTTTTAAATTTAGTTGCAGGCGACAACAGTAACAAATTTTGGCATCGTTGGGATTCTCAGTATACCAACGTACCATCAGAAGATCAATGGGACTTGGCTAGAGAACTTTGTATGAAGTTATTAATTGGACTGAATTGTTCTCTGGAACAAAATATCCATCTTCCCACTGTATCTTTAGCACTGTGTCCAACATAAAGCATGTTTTATCATTGTGGATGTTTGACTCCAATGTAGTTATTCGGACTATGGTGGAGCAGATGGCAGAGAACTTTAATTCTTATTGGTCTAAGGTTGGAAATATTGTTGCAGTATTATATGTGTTGGACCCGAGATACAAGATGGACGGGGTTGAATATATTTATAATTTATAGTATAATGCTGAAGCTCAAGAGAGTCTACTTACCATGAAACAACTATGGTATCAATTATTTATTGATTATGAAGCCAAAGTGCAACAAACTCATGATCAAGATCTTAGTAGTGTTGCAGGCAGTTCAACTCCGACTTTAGTTTCAAGTTCGACCTTTTCTTCTAACCCATTATTGACAGATTCTCTTTCAAATTTTTTAAAAGATAAAAGGGCTAGGATTTCTTACAATACGATGAAGTTATATAAACATTTTTCTACAGATTGTGTTCCTGAAACTAAAGGTGAGTCGTTCGATATATTGTCATGGTGGAAAATGTCTGGACATAATTATCTGATCTTGCAAGTCATTGCATGAAACTTATTTATTCCATCATCCGCCATTGCTTCAGAGTTTGCATTTAGTACCAGTGGTAGGGTCATTACTCCTCATCGCGGTCGACTTCATTATCGCACTGTGGAAACCCTTATGTGTGCTCAAAGTTGGTTAAATAATGAAGATATTGATGGTAATTCTTTTCTTTTTAATATATTTATTTTATCTATCTTTATATTATCTTACCTAATATTGTATTTTTTATTTTTCTACAGCCACAGGTATTAATGCGGAGGGGACTAGTCAAATTAATCGACCAATTGAAGGTTATTTTGATCAAATATATAAAGATTAACTTATTTTTAATTTTCTTTTTATTTAATATCACATTACTAAATATTCTTTTTATTTTAATATTATATTATTAAATATAATGTTTGTATATACAGATGATTGGATCCAAACTATTGATGATCTTACCAACAAGTACAATTAGTCAATTAGATGCTCTCAGTCTCCACTCTCTAGTCTATCTGGCATGATATTATCTTAATTTTGTAAATTGTATCATTGTAAAATGATTTAGATAGATCATTCGTGTGTAGCAAAATTTTCTCTAGTTAATGAATTTGGTTTTATCAATTCTCTCTTATAATAATTAATAAATTATTTAAGTAAAATTAAAATTCGTAATTAATTGAATTGAAATTCTTAACTATAACTATTAACTTAATGACTTTTCATACAAATTTCTAATCAATTGAATAAAAACTCCTAATTAATCATACCAATAAATACAGCTCAAGATTTTAATTTTAAAATGTACTTTCCCATTAATGATACACAAATGTATTAGCACACTTTAATCTAAACCTGACTTAATGAATTTTAACACAAATTGTGTTAATATTTCGCTTATTATACCTAAAATACTACTTAAAACATTAAGAAGTTAGTGATGTTATGCTTTCATTTAATGACTTATAGTTTTATTCAAATGAAATATCAAGTGGTTTAAATAAAAAGATCTAAATATTTTGTAATTTAATATTCGATAAATTAATAACTTTATTATATCATAATTATATGTTGTTATAATTTAAAGATGTGACATAATATATATATAAAGACAAAAGGTAAAAATTTTATAAATTTTATGAAATATAATTTGCTTATAACACTCTAAGGTCGAGAAGGATTTAAAATAAAACTTATATCAAGGTTTCGAGTAAGGAATTATTCTTAACAAACTTTTAATTAGAGTGACTTAGGAATGAATCTTCCAATATTGAAATTTAGAAAGGAGAAAAAATTATGAATATAAATTAGATTAAATAGAATATAATGATTTTAGAAAAAAAATTTAAAAACTACTTTCAAAAGTAATAAAAATAATAATTTATAAAAACATATCAAAAGTATTTATAAAATGTATTCTAGTTTTAATAAAATAATAGCTATTTTCAATATAATATACTATACATATTTTTTTTTATAAGTCAATTACTTATATATTCTTTTGGAATTGATACAATAGGATTAATAAAGTGATTAATTCATTTTAAGATTAATATAAATACTTATATGCATAATGTATATATTGTGCAAATATGAAAAATAAAATAAAAAAGTTTAAATGTGCTAAGAGTAATCACGATATTAATTAGTTTCTTTTAATATGTGTAATAAAAATATAAAATTTTACAATGATTATTTAATAATAGATATAATATGAAAAGACAATAATATTTATACAACTATACAAGTAAAAACAATCAACAATAACTAAAAGTACAACAACTACATCAATTAAGAGTTTTTTACATAATTTATAAAAACATTAAGTGCTTGAAAATATTATATTATAAACTTAATAAACATATTTTTAAAAAATCATATTAAAAAATAATAATTTTTTAAACAAATAAAAATAATTTTTGAAATAAATTCATTGTAATTAGATAATAACTTTTTTTCATTTACATTATAATTAATTGTTATAATAAAATTAAAAAATTAAAATTAAATTCACTTTTTTATACGGAATAATTATGACAAGATTATCATAGCTACATATTTTAATAAATATATATTGGTTCGTATTTTATATCATTTATTTTATATAAATATTTTTGTACAATTTATAGGTAATTCCGTCTTACACTTTACTATAAATGGTTATGCTATAATTTATAATTTATGAATTATAAAAAATACAACTACAACTTTTTCGAATTCTCTTAAAATAAATATTTAAAAAATTAAAAAATATATTACACGACCGAATTTAATCCTTATGCACATTCTCATTATCACTTACCAGTGTTGAAAACATCATCAATTAACTTTATTTGAGACTTTATCACAAGAAAAATCTCAATCGAAGTGGTAATCATACAATGCCAAATAATAAACATACCACACGAGATACCAAAATCATATGTACCTCTTTTATTTCTAGACCAAATCATGAAATTTCACTCAAAATTGGCTTTAATTACCTTTACATGATTTTTCTAAAGTTAAATCTTATTTAGTAATAATAAATCCAAAAAATTAAAAAAAAAACTCACTTTATGAATTAATGAGATCCTAAAATCCAAAATAACCAAAGGGACAATTTAGTAAATTCTAAAATTTTGAGTGTTTTTTACTGTTGCTGACGCCAGCAGTGTTTGGTTGCAGGGTGTATGTGACGCGTCTGGCGAGTGGACTGCACGTGCCAAACACACACCCACACGCCCAAACCCTTATGGCACTATGGTGCACGAACCAAATGCGAACCCAAGTGCCCACACGTGCCAGGCGCACCGCCTTAGTGAAGCTTAGGGGAACTGTCAAGCACATATGCCACATGTACCTGACAATTTTCTCTTTCTATAGCAAATTCGCCGAAAATTGGCAATTTTCAACAACTTTCAGGTAATTTTTTAGCCCCTAAAACTTGTTTTCAACTCTTTTTCAATGTTAAACACCTCATAAAGAAATCAAGCAACCATATGAAATTTAAAATGTAAAAACAAATCAATTTCTCTAAGTTCTTTATGAGAAAACCCAAAATTTCCATTTTCATTTACATAATCACATAACGGCTCTAATACCACTTGTACAGCGTAATACGAGCCTTAGTTACACTCCCAAGATCAAACGTGAAAGTGAATGAATGACGAAAATACGAGAAATACTTGATTTCACTTCCATAACTTTAAACGACCTTTTCAAAGCGAAAATCATTGCATTTTCACGACGACCTTTATGAAAGTTGATCAACGAGATGTCATTAATGTCTTTCTGTAACTTTCTTAACATATGAACTTTTTGATAAGTCAGAGAATTTGAAGGTTCACGATTTGCTTAAGCAGTTGCAGGAGACCTTAACTTTATATATATATATAATCTATATCGAGCTTTTCCATCACAGACCCAATACAAGTCTGACCCATACTAATAAGGGCTCATTTTCTTAGTCAAACTTCAACCTATTAAATCAGATCTTTTTATCGGGCTACTTTATTTTTTAACTGAATCGAATTCAATTCATTTAACCGTAAATTTATTAAAATTATAAAATCGTAATTAATTGTTATCCAACATCTGGAAATTTTCTAACAGGAAAAACTCCAACTTGCCAGTTTTAAGAAGAAGGCCTAGGAACTGCAGAAGTAGAAAGAATTGAATAATTTGCATAAGTAAATATATAAAGCAACAACATTATAGCTACTGTCACATTGATGACTTAAATGGGGTCAACGTCACAACTTTTTCATGTAAAAACTTGCAAAATGGAAAAGGAAATTAATTATTAACCATCTATCCCTCCTTACTTGTCACTTTCTCTCCCTGAGAGGCAACGATTGATGACTGGCGGACCTGAATGGTTTCCTGAAACGATGAAACAAGAAAATGACACATGTAAAGATTGTGGACGAGAATGAATGATAATGTAATGACGTTATAAAAATTATAATTTTGGCATTCTGTGTGCATGGCAGTGCAGTGTAGCTGATGATACTGATGTGCCTCTGCACGCCAATCACAGTACGACCTACAAGAATATCTTGCTGGCCTATGATTAAGAATGAAGAGAGCTATTAAAGACTCGTTCACAAATAAAATGATAGTCACGGATAATGAGGACGAAGATAGCCTAGGGGTTGCATCATGTAGACATCTTTATATAGTATTCCATACAAAAACACATTATTTACATCCAATTGATGTGAGGGCTAGTTTTGTGATAATGCAAGACACAAAATAATTTGTATCATTAGAGTTTTAGTGACAGGACTAAAGGTCTTAGAATAATGCCACCCTAGTTCTTACAAAAAAATTCTCTAACACAAAAGAAGTTTTAAACTTGTCTATAGAACCATTTGATTTTGTTTGATGGGAAAAATTCACTTACAACCAATTAAGAGTATTTTGGAACTAACTCCCAAGTGTCATTTTATAATATAGCATTGAATTGTTTCTTTCATAATCAAGTATGCAATTTGAACGTGCAAATTCACTTTAGTGATTGAGCATATTAATAATTTGACTATACTATTCTCTCAACTCATGTCGTTGACTTATATAATAGTTCTGTATGAACATGTTAAACTTATTACTTCAAAGTTTACTAGATTCATATGATCAACTCATCATTAACTTAACTAATAATGTTCTTATAATCTACTTATTCTTTTTTTTAAAGGAAATCTACTTATTCTTTGATGATATTATAATTGTAATTCTTGAGGAAGGGAGTGAACACAAGAATAAAGAAGACAAATAAATGAAGCCTTAATAGTGACAAGAGGGAGATAAATAGAATATCACTAAAGTGGGAGCTAAAATTACAATCAATTAAAATCAAGAAGTAAGAAAATTTTTCAATGCTATAATTTTAGCAAGAAAGGTCACTTAAAATAAAAGATTACTGGAATTTATAAAAGAAAATTTCAATATTTAAGAGAATTTTACAAGTACATGTCAGATGATGGTAATACTTTGTGTTGTGAAGCAACAACAATAATTGAAAGCAAAAAGTCACTACTTGATTCATGAATCTTCGACTTAAAAGCTATTTTTCACGTCTCCTCTAAAAGAAAATGGTTTCATCATTATAAACTTATTTCAAGATGATCTACATACAATTTTAATGATTAGCCTCTAAAGATTGCTGTTATTGGAACCATTAAACTAAAGATGTATGACGTACAATTTATACTCTTATGGAGGTATGACTTATAGAAGGGTTTAAAAGAGAATTTTTGTATCTAGAATGTCTAGATTACCTTGGCCAAAAATTAGAAATTGTCATTAACTTATACCTATGAAGGGAGAGAAGATAGGTCCAAACTTGTACAGGTTAAGAGGAGCCGTTGTTAGAATTAGAAGCATCAATCACTTTAAGTAGTCTAAGTGAAAGATCTTCAATATTATAATATCAAAATTTTAGACATATATCTAAATAAGGAATGAGAATCTTTGCTAAGCAGAAGCCACTCCTTAGACTCGTAAGTATCTCTACCCTTTTGTTATTGTTGTGTTATAAATAAGCATTATTGTGTAAAATTTATATCAAATTCAAAAGGCAAGATTGTACTTGGATTAGTTCGCTTTAATATGTAGCTAGCGCCAATTCTATTCCAAAGAGGAGCAAAGTATTTTGTGTCTATCATTGATGATTATCCTATGAGGCGTTAGGTATACATTATTGAGAAAATCATATATGTTTTGCTTAAAAAAATCAAGTATTTGCATATTGATAATGGAGGAGAATATATTGGTGATGAACTTAATCCATTATGCAAGTAAGAAGGCACCAAAGATAGAGATCATATACACTCCTCAATAAAATAGAGTGGTCGAGTCTAAGAATAGAACTTTGTTAGAAAAAACAAAAGTAATGTTGAGAGCTACAAGCCTAGATAAGGCTTTCTATATGGTAATAGTTAATATTGCTTATTATTAGTGAATCAAATTTCATCAACCACAATTAAGTTGAAGACGCTGATAAAGATATGGGCTAAGAAGCCTATGGTTTATTCCAACCTCTCTATATTTGAAAGTCTTGTTGATGTGATGTATAATAACAAAGAAACCACAATATTTGATCCAAAATCTTATTCTTCTTCTTATAATATGTTGATGGACTTACTTCATAAAAAGGTTTAGAGATTGCAATACAAGTAGAAAATGAATTTCATGAAAAGACACTTTTAAAAGCAGCATCAGAGTAAGATGTTCAAAAACTAGTTGAGTTTGAAAATTTAGAAGTTCGTTGATCAAATCAACAGAAAGACCACCAAATTGACTCTTCAATTATATTGTCTTAACAGAGGATAGATAGTTACCACCTCTCCAAGAAGCACTAAATTGGATAATAACAGAAAATCAAAACAAAACAAACTTCTGAAATCTTAGTCAATATCTTGGTGGTTAAGTTGGCAGATTCTAGGTATTATGCATACATTCTAGTGGACTAAAACCATCAGTAGTGTCTTTCTTAGATGTGATCAGTAACAACAGATTAAAATTTCTTACTTCTCTGTTCAGGTTCCCAGAAATCTTACTCCGCCTCACTCACTATTAAAAGCTAGAGGAATATGACCCAAATGGAACTAAGGGACCAAAAAATCTAGTTTATTCTTATCAACCTTAGCAATCTGAACCCATATACATACATAGAATCAACAAAGGATGGGAAAAAAATCAAAAAGAAGATGAAGTTTGTCCTCTTTCACAAAGCAAAACATATGTATCTTTAGTTTTGCTCCCTATATCTATTAATTTCAACCACCTCAAAGATCCTTATATGGAAAATGATGCTTTTCCTCTAACATCCTTCATGGCAAGATAGCTACATTTCGATAATCAAGATGGAGGGAAGAACCGATCAAGGTTGAAAGGAAGGGTGTAAAATTCCTCATTCCTGCCGTCTCCTTTAAAAGTCCGGAATTTAGCCCACCAAGGCATTCCTCTGTCTCTGGCACTGTCCTTGTAATCCAATGTGTTGTCTAAGAAGACAGCAATAATCAATGCAACAGTTGGTGACGAGAAGAAGATTGTGTTCAGGAAGTCATTGAACTGCACCATTAAACAACAGAAAAAGTAGTCATCTCACAAAATCCTGCAAAAGTATGCTTCATATTATTTGGGCAATTGACATATTCTTATTTTCTCCAAGTTCCGTTCTTTCCTCACTATAACATGTTCATGGACTCTACATATTCCAAGTGATTGGAGTGGTTATGAACTACTGTCGGTGATTCATAATCCACTCATCATACCTTTTATGTAAGTACAGTATAGGCAGAAGAGAGCAAGTCTCTGTACAGGCTAGTCAACTTACCCATCCAGCTCTGGTATGAGCAGGACCATGAAAGGCCTTTGCAGTGTATTCTCTGAAGTACTCCGGGATCGACAGACCAAGAAATAATGAAACACCAGTGATGAAAAGGTTTCTCAATGAGTTCATGTTAGTGAATTGTAAGAATGACAACCCCACTGAAGCTGAGAATAGCATAACGAAAATCAGATGCAAATAAATTCCTATAAAGGATCAGAAAGTGGACTGAAAGAAGTTGCAATTTCTTACCAACAAACCCAAACATAACACAATACACAGCAGCAAATATGGTGAACGGTATTGATGCAAACAGAGCCCCAAATTTTCCTGTAAAGCGTAAGAAAATGAGCTAAAGAGGTGTAAAAACTCAGACAACAGAAACATTGTTAACTCCACGCACCTAACATTGAAAAGAATATCATAAAACCAGCTGATATTTGAATAATCCTGCGACTGCCAACACGAGTGCTTCCAAGCAGGCCCACATTTTCCCTGTTGTGGTGGAATGTTATTTCAATTCTTGTTGAGTAGACATCCACAGTTGACATCTAGAATACTTACACAGAAACTGTTGAGCCAGTCAATGTTCCAAAGAGTCCATCTAGTAGGATCCCAATGCCCTGCCAGCCTATCCCACGGCTAAGAACATGAGCTGGAGGTGGTGTGGCGCTTGCTAGACGTGATGCAGCCTTGTATGCACCAGTTGACTGTTGAAGAAGACAATAATTACTTTCGCTAGCCTACAAATTTGATCGGTTATCTAGATTGCATGAATACCTCAATTAGTGAGACAATAACAGCAGCCATCATCCCAAAGCAGTGACCAGCATTAAATATAGGAGCACCCCACTGAAGAGGATATGGAACTTTTATCCTGAACCAAAACCTCTATGTAAATTGAAAATAATTGAAACATATTTAAATCAAGCATTATAGCAGCTTGCATAATCTTTCATGAGAAATTTGTTTTTGGAACTAGTTTTCTTTTCCTCTTCAAAATTCTACCATGTTTAGTCTAGCACCAAAATAGCCAATTCCTCACCATGGAGCAGAAGAAATAAGATATGCCTGGTCAGTTCGACAACTGAGTTGGGTAGCATTTGGACGGTGCTTGTATGCACCACTAGCTGTCAAGAGGTGTGCATATGCCCATATTACTGTGACCGATATGAGGAGAGCAAAACGTTCCAACACTTGCAGCTGTCTGAAGTGAAAGTTCTTCAAGTACTGTGTACAGTTCATAACAACCTCAAATAAATATGGACAACCAACGAATATTTCTTTATGTCATTGACCCCTTAGTTTGTTTCTCCAAAATTTTCTTGTCATTAGGTTATTTATTCAGTTCTTAGTAATTTTCACAGTGACTGTTGGTAGTAGAGTCATGTTTTAGTCCCTTAATAATGAAAATCTGTGTCTATAAAACCAAGAGGAATGGACTTCAGATGGCATGATGATAAGAAAATTACCAATTCTGACATTTATTCTTTTTCACAATTTGAACGGTTTGATTTTGTGAGCCAAAAAGTCCAAAAGTTCAGAAAAAGCTAACTGTTAAAAGGAGAAGTTGAAATACCTGGGAAAAGGTTATGAATAGGATGAGCATGGGAATGCCAATTTCTGCACAACGACCAACCTGACACAGATGCACCAAGAGGTAACTGATGAGTCAAAATCAAGCAGACCTAAACAGCATCATATTTTGAGAAAAGACGAATATGAAGAAGCATCTACCATAGGGAAACCTCTATCGAAGAGACCAAAACCCACTAATGCAATAACTGGAACCATTCCAAGCGGACTGAAAAACCTTAAAGGAGACGAATGAGGTTTGCAAATTAGCAGAACATTTGATGCTGAAACTTGTTTCCCTACTTAAGAATAATGAACTGAGACAGATAATGGAAAGTAAGTACCTTGAACAAATAGCCCACAGCTGACTGTACCCCAGAATTATTTGTACGCTTGATGATACTATTAAGGCACCTTGGACTGCTCTCATGGTGTTAAGAAATCTCTATGATGTACATGAAACCATTAGTTTTGCCTTTAAAGATGAACTAACAGGTCATATTTTAGGTACATGAAAGTTTTTGATAAATATTAATGAGATGGTGATTTCTGCATTGGCTAAGCTGAAGTTTGCTTTCACTTAAACAGATTACTCAAATTAGACTAACCAAATGCTGATCCGGGATACTCATCAGCGAAGGGTCATGAATTATGGAGACAATGGGAACCATGAATGAATAAGACCCTCCAATCACCGTAGGTAAACGCGTACCAAACAACGTCTGCAGTAGGGTATTAATGCCTTGTACAAAAAGTAGAGTCTGTACCACCCTCACTTTGTCACCCTAAGCCATCAAATCAGACAAACTAAGAATTGGGAATTGAGTTAAATAGAGAAAGCATTTTTCAGGTCTGTTAAGTTTCCTCTTAGGGTTTAAAGAAGCAAGTGTTACTCTTTGGCCATTTATGGTTACTCAACCAGCATAAAAGCATAAATCAACGAGAATGAGAATGACACTCCTGGAGGGACAATAGTTAGTCGATTATTTGACTCACATGATCACCACCCATCAAGGGAACAAGGAATGAAGGAATCATGACGGCCGTTCCTAATGCCAAAATGTAATGTTGGAAACCCAGAACAACAGCCTCTCCTGCTTTCAAGCACACACAAATTTAACCGAGTCACAAACATTTGCACACCAGACTGAACAAAACAGTAAAATAAAAAGTATGATCAAGAAAGAAGTATTTTGGACGGAAGAGGAACAGAAATAAGCGTACCCCAAGATGGGTTAGAGTCAATACAGTACTCTAAGCCTTGTAGTTGATCCATAGGAGGGTGACTTATCTCCTCTGGTTTTGGAGCTTCCGCCATTGCCTAGCTATACCCTCCTGAAAACTACTCTTTTGACTCTAAGCTCAAATGGGTATCTACTAAAGAATTGAACTTGTGAGAGACGAGACGGTGGTATCCTGTCTTTGTTCGATCAATGTAAGCAATGCAACTTGATTGACTCACCGGAACAGACAAAAGGAGATAAAAAGTAAAAACTTTAAACGAATAAAGTAGGCGGCAGAGATTGGAAAACAGAGACTACAAAATATTAAAGAGATTGAAGTGGCACTTCATTTGCAGCCCACTAAAGGTCGAAGCTTTTCCTTTTGTAGAGAAGCTTTTAAAGTGAATATCTTTTTTCCCTCAAGCCAGAGACTGTTCTGTTGTATGGTTTTGCCTCCGAAATTTAGGAAGCCGAAAGTTTCCGTTAACTTTTTTGCACGTTTCCCAAATTACCCCCTAAAGTGGGAACTGCCTGACTAGATGTTACCGTTGCCTTACTTCAGAACAGATTAATTTATGTAATCAAATGCAAGCCTTTCTACGTATGCATTTACCTTTTTGGCCTTAAAAGGAGAGACAAAGTTGAAGATGATTTAAACCTCAACTTCTGCTTTTAAACCTTAAATTTAAAATGCTATTAACATATTTTCTGTTACCAAATTTTTTATATTATGCATAATTAAATTCAAATATCATTTCTAATTTTAATTCCACTATTTTTTCTTACGTACAAAATTCCAATTATTCATCTAAGTTTAAATAGTTTAATATTATCTATTAAATTTAAATTATTTGATTTTTAATAAATTACTATAAACTTAATAAATCTATTATTTTTGGTCTCGTTGGTAATCAGTAATGAAAGAATCGGAATCAAAAAAGGGAATGAAAATAAAAAAAGAGAATCGGGATAGAAGTGGAATTACTAATTATGATTGTTTGGTATAGTATTAAATAAAGTTAATATTTATGTTAATATTTAGTATTAAATATTAAAAATGATAATAAAAATTAATCATATTTAGTTATTATATAATTTATTTTTAAAATAATTAACTCAAATATTTTATATTTGATAAATAATTTATCAAAAAATCAATAATTTATAAAATTATTAACTTTTAGATAATTATATATGATTATTATGATAAGAATAAGATAGCAATGAAACAAATAAAATAATTATTAAAAAATTAATATAAAAATATTATTTTAATTATAATATTTTGATAATAATCAATATCTTAATAATATTTTGATAATATGCTAATAATATTTTTATTTTTTATTCTCGATATGTAATTACAGCTTATAATCACATCTTTTTTGAGATTAAAAATTCAAAATTATTTAGAATTCATTATAATTTCTTCGTTCTCTACTTTATCTATTATCAATAGAGAATAATTTATTCCTACCTCTTTATTACTGATTATCAAACGAGGCTAAACTTTAACAATTCCAATTTCACAAACTAAATGAAATCCTAAATGACTGAAATAGCAGTGAATTGCATATGCTTACCATTTCTTTTAGCATTTGAGAAACGATGCAAACACAGAGACTAACAAAACAAATAACAGTTGTTAAAAAATAAGAAGTAAAATTAGGCGATGACAAAAGAATCCAACGCTTGTTTATTGTGGTAAAGTAAAAGCTCTGACGAACAGTGATAATACTGTACGAACTCCAACAGTCCAACGTCTCTATTTCATACGCCAAGACAAAGGAAACAACAGATCTTCAGTGCCCTGCTATTCAATTTCTTCCATCTATCATTTTCTGTGCCATAGTGTGCGTTGGTGTTTATGCAGATACTCATAACTCACCTACTGACATCTGCAAACGTTGTTTAATGTCACAGCCTCACGTGCTAGGTCATATAGCATGACCGAATCTTAGACCTTATATATGAACCAATTTTTGGGTTCAGCGGACTACATTTGAAGCAAGAGCAATGATTATATGCAACAATTAATCACGAGTTTTAAGTAAAGCAATATCAACAATATTAAATATAAATCTTGCTTATACGTAAAATCTAAGAAGATTCGGTAGTACGTAACTTTACTCTTAACTAATAGAAAGATTATTTTCTAATCAAATAAAAAGGCTAAATTTAATTATAATATTTTTAATGGGATTTAATTTAAATTTATTTTTTATGTATTTAAAAAGAATTCTAATATTTCACAAATGTTCAAAATTAAAAAATTATCTCCTCCCTCTTCTTTTTTTTTTCCCTTCTAACTCTTGTAGGATTAATTCAGGTTAGATCACTAACCTTGATGCGGAAGCGATTTAATCGTTATGTTGCCTTCTACCCACGT
>JAOSBL010000002.1:32455746-32467302 GCA_027568915.1 Erythroxylum roraimae | reverse complement strand
GACTTTAATAATATAAATCATCCAATACCAATGGGCCCAATTATAATCCCAACGTCATTTACCCAATATTTCAGTGCCATTGGGCAGAAATTTTCGGTACCGAAAACCAATCAGTTCGCCACTTGGCGATTTTTCCGGTCCGAAAATTTTCCCAAAAATTGCCAATCAATTTCTAAATTTTTCCAAAAATATAAAAACACATATCCATCCACTCCGAATAAATTTTCAAGCACGATAATCATACATTTTTCACAAAAATCCCATTTAAGCACATTTACCGGGAAATGTCATGAATTCATATACAGTCAATTTCATGTGCAATTTCACTATTCACGTGTAATGGTATGCATGAATACTGCCACAATACTAAACACTCTCTGCCCTTTCCACATTACTATTTTACGCTTCCCATTGGGGTGGGATGTTACATTTATTAATCATTAAATTTATTTAATTAAATGCATAATTTTATGACCGCAATAATATCATTTCTCATCAATCTCTTAAGTCAAGATATCACTCTAATAATGATCACTAGCAATTGTCTGAAGAATGCATTGACCTTTCTTAGGAAACTTTAAAGGTAGTGAATGCTAGCTAACTTGCTTTAAGTACTAGAAAACTTTGTTTAGGGGTGACAATCTTAGCCCGATTTGCCTGGCCCGACCGATTGCCATCCCTAGCCTTGGTTTGATTCTTACTTTATTGCGGTGGATTCTTTCTCAACAATTTAAATAAGGAACTTGTATAATCAGTCAAGTGTGTGTTAATTTTTATCAATAATTAATATTCAATGTATAATAGTAGACATTTGAGGGGGCATGAAGAGTTCGGATCCAAATGAGATCATATACAACCAGTACATCATATCTCAATCGAAAATCTTAAGGAAATAGATTAAAAGTCTTATGTTTGTATATAACTCACTTCGTCCTCATGTCTCTTTTCAATGTGAGATTACTTTACTTGTGAATTCACAACAATTATTAATTTAATTTAATTATTTATAATTTTATTAATCATTAAATTTAATTAATTAAATGTATAATTTTATGACTACAATAATATTGTTTCTCATCAATCTCTTCAATCAAGATATCACTCTAATAATGGTTACTAGCATTTGTCTAGAGGACGAATTGGCCTTTGTCATGAATCTTTAAAGATAGTGAATGCTAATTGACTTTCTGTAAATACTAGACAACTTTGGTTTGATCTTTATTTTATTGTAGTGGATTTTTTCTCGACAATTTGAATAAGGAACTTGTATACTCAGTGTTATTTTTATCAATAATTATTATATTAAATAAATAAAATAATATATATTTAGTTAGTAGTTATTAAATTTGAAAAAAACCAAAAACATAAATAAAAACAAAAAAACTAGCTCTTGGTTATAAGGTTAAATTCTTATTTTCTTATATAACTTGAATACAAGACTTAGATGGTGGTAAATGCTCGTTTTTGTACGATTCAATAATAGTAGAAATTTATTTATTATAGGAAATTAATGGTGAGATTATACCATCTGATCAAGAGATTAGGTTCGGTTTTTTAATTTAAATGTCAAATCGATGTCGTTTTGTTAATAAATATTAGACCTCGAGACATTTGTCATTCAAACTCTTACAAATGCATAAAGAGTTTGAATAATCTTGGCTTCCCAGTCCCTCGAGACATTGATTAAGAGAAGCTGTTTTGTTTTATATAACTCTTACTCTTTTTTGTTAATGCTTTACATTTCCATTAACAACAATGAGTTATCAATTCCCTCCTTGTTTCTTGGTCTCTTCCTCCTCATATACACGTCCAGTTCAGTCATCCTTATGTTTGTTTTTTAGTTTTCCGATTCCCATTGTGTTAATTCTGAGACCTGTAAGAGTCAAATTCATAGATACATATTTCTCTCCTTTTTTGGGTATTGCTTTGTTTATCGGAAATCTTAGGCCTATTCTTCAACATTGATGTTACGGTAAAAATATTCTTTTCAGGGTGCTTTTCAAATCAAAAGAAAACTAGAACCTATTGTATAAAGAAGAATTTATTCGCATGTGTATGATATCTGTAACATCGGATCTTCAGAATATATACAAGTGTTCAATCTTCATCCTATAAAAAGAGTTACTTTTGCTTTCAAAGTTCAAAACTCAAAAGGCATCGACACAAGTAACTTAAAACAACTATTCAGCGCATTCCAGACTTTCAAAAGATCTTTGTAGGCAGTCCTCGAGTAACACAACATGGACCACGAACCATCAGGTCACGGGACGGACACGGAATGTCAAATAAGTGACTTTAGGTCTGGTCGCATGACATCATGGAAACACGCGGTTAAGAGGGAATCGCCTATGTGTAGTGCACTTAGACACTCAAACGCAGTGGCTCCTCTCCACGTGGTTACCGCACAACCCTTCTTTTGTTTGTTTTAGGAGTGATTGGTAGATGGGATTATCATTACGTAAATCGGAAAATTACAAGACAACAGAACGCCGTAGCTCTGAACTGCAAGGAAAAGGTTTTAAATTATGGAGAGCTTTCCATGAATGAAAACAAAGAGAAGTGTAGAATCACTGAATCAGACAAGCCAGAAATAGGAAAAATAGGCGGTAAGGTAGGAAAACAAATTTATAGTTGGTGACTTGGTGTTGTACTTTCAATCCAGTTTCCTTAAAACAGAACCGAAATCTAAAGACTCAGAGATTTTTACAATATTAAAAGAATATACTCCTCAAATATTGGCATCGTTCAAAAGTTACCATTTGCACCACTCACATCCTCACACACACTGCCACCCAATCATTCAATCTTTCCATTTTATATAACAATCGATGCGAAAGAAGCACAAAAGCCTTCATTTTCTCTAGCCAAACTGCTCTTTCCATGGCAGCCAAAAACCAGACAAAGAAGAACGTCCCAAATAACCAACCTTTTCTTCTAGGCCGGTACGAGGTCGGAAAGCTTCTTGGGCATGGGACTTTTGCCAAGGTTTACCATGCCAGGAACGTCAAAACCAACGAGAGCGTTGCAATCAAAGTTATAGACAAAGAAAAGATCCTAAAGGGTGGTTTAATCGCTCACATCAAGCGAGAGATTTCCATCCTCCGCCGTGTTCGCCACCCAAACATAGTTCAACTCTTCGAGGTCATGGCCACAAAGGCCAAGATCTACTTTGTTATGGAATATGTTCGCGGAGGTGAATTGTTCAACAAAGTCGCTAAGGGTCGGTTGAAGGAAGAAGTTGCCAGGAAATATTTTCAACAGTTGATATCATCCGTCGCGTTTTGTCACGCCAGAGGGGTTTTCCATCGCGATCTAAAGCCGGAAAATCTGTTGCTTGATGAAAATGGGGATTTGAAAGTTTCGGACTTTGGCTTAAGTGCTGTGTCGGATCAGATTCGACAGGACGGTCTGTTCCACACGTTTTGTGGGACTCCGGCTTATGTTGCGCCGGAGGTTTTGGCCAGAAAAGGGTATGATGCGGCCAAAGTGGACATCTGGTCTTGTGGAGTGATTTTGTTTGTGTTAATGGCTGGCTATTTGCCGTTTCACGACCAAAATGTTATGGTCATGTACAAAAAGATCTACAAGGGTGAGTTCCGTTGCCCTAGGTGGTTCTCTCCGGAGCTCGCTAAGCTGCTTACGAGACTTCTTGACACGAATCCTGTGACACGGATCACAATTCCTGAGGTTATGGAGAATCAATGGTTCAAAAAAGGGTATAAGCATGTGAAATTTTATATTGAAGATGATAGATTTTTCAGTCTTGACGAGGAGGAATATGACACGGGTTTCGCTTCGGACCAATCGTCATTATCAGAATCAGAAGCTGAAATCGAAACCAGAAGAAAGGTCACCTCTTTGCCTCGACCTGCTAGTTTGAATGCTTTTGATATAATATCATTCTCTCCGGGATTCGATTTATCTGGGTTGTTTGACGAAGGTGGAGAGGGGACAAGGGTTGTGTCTGGTGCTCCTGTATCAAAGATCATTTCCAAATTGGAAGAAATTGCGAAAGTTGTGAGCTTTACTGTTAGGAAGAAGGATTGCAGAGTGAATTTAGAGGGAACAAGGGAAGGTGTAAAAGGTCCATTAACTATTGCTGCTGAGATATTTGAGTTGACACCAAAATTGGTGGTGGTTGAGGTTAAGAAAAAAGGGGGAGATAGAGGAGAGTATGAGGAGTTTTGTAATAGGGAATTGAAACCTGGATTGCAGAACTTGATGCAGGAGGAATCAGAAGATGCTCCTTCTGGTTCTTCACATGTACCTTCTGATTCTTCTCAACTACCAACTGATCCTATACCTACTGATGCTTCACATTTACCCTCAGATACTGAATAGACAGGGCAAAAGACAGAAAAGGGTATGCTCTTAATTCCCTCTGTCACTATGCTCGTATGCCTTTTGTATAGCATGTTTTGTTCTTTCGATTGTTCTGTTCTGTTACTTACAGGTTTTAGATGCCAATATGTTGTATGTTATATTCCTGTACCGTGAAATATTAGATTAAATTAATGAGAATGCAGTAAACTACACATTTCTGCTGATCTTGGGCATATTTATTGAATAGACTTTTTGTGTGTATTTATGCTTTCTCTGTTTAAATTACGTCTCCTGTGATGAAATGGGTCATTACTTTGCTTGACGTTGCCATGAAATGCTTGATATTGGACCAAAATGTGGCAATTTTGATATTGAGGAATTTGATTGTGATAGTAACGTTGAAGTCAATCATCTGGAGTTCGTAAAAATCATTTTAGCTTTATGAGAGCGTCAGTTGAAGAATGCACATTTTGTTTTGATAAATTCATTGCTGCATTGATTCGAAACTACTTCGTTGTTCGGCATTAACCCTACAATTAGGCATGTCTAGTGACAAGAGGATTGAAATGGCACCTTAAGAGATCATGCAACTGAGGAAAGGCCATCCTTGGTTTGGATAGAGCTGTGCTTTCAACCTTTTTTATACTTTCAGTTCTATTATTATATTTCTTCTAGTACTTAAACTACAGGACGTCATGTAGAAATAGGAAAACCAGCTCAATATTGTTGATTGTATCACAAAAACAAGTGAGTCGGCGATTCTGGTCAAAATGTGATGGGAATGCTCAATTTACAGTTGCAGTTCCTAGAAAGCAGTATTTGAGCAGTCTGCAGGAAGTTTCACCTTTAGTTGGAAATGTGGGACTTTCTAGTTGAGCCATTTGGTGATAAAATTCTCTAGTCTTCCTGATTGTTGCAGATTAAATGATAGGCAACCGTAATTGTTCAAACTGCAGTTGGTTTATAGGTGCGCCAATCTGATTAACATATTTGTACAAACCCGTAATTTTGTCTTGCCAATTTCTGAAGCACTGTTTCACCTTACTGAACAAGGATTAACATAAACCTCATCAAACTAGCCAATTCCTGAATCGATGGTTTAGTGGTTACTTTATGATACAAAAGCACTGAACAAACTTTTATACTTAGTAGAAGTCTCGGTAAGTACGGGATTTAAGGAAATTTAAAAGTACGTAATTTTATCCCTAACTGATAGAGAGGTACGTGAGGCTTATCTTATTGGCATTTTATACAAAGAGCCATTTGCCACATTATGGTCCATACTAAATATGATCTCATACTGTGGGAGATTTAATTATGCTTTAACTACAATTAATAGGAGACAGTTTTACTATGTAATCATGATAACAATATATGTCAACAAACCTTAACGATACAGACAAAATTTCATGATAATGTGTTCCATTAAAGTAAAGATGAACCGTTAGCATAGGATTCTAACTACATTGATGTATGATATCATGATTCATAGTGAAAATGTTGCATTGGGTATTTTCCTTGTGATAGAATCTTTAGAAAGAGATTTGTGAGAAGAGAAGTGATTGTGTAATTTTGGCATTCTCAGATTGGCCACGCTTTAATCTATATGAACTTCCATGATTTGAGTCCCTTCCACCAGCACACCTTTTCATTGGGAAAGTATCATTACATACTTAGCTGAATGATTGACCTTTTGGTGGGTGTGATCTATGCAGTTTGCTTCAAGTTTCGAGTAAGACTTGTCGTGTTGTCACAGGCTTGCTCATGCTTTTCTAAAGTGCTAATTGCTGAGGATTAGAACTCCGCCAAATGTGGCGCATATTCGGTAATGTTTGAAAAAGATCAAGGCCAAGCATGATAATACGAGGAAGTCAAGTAAGACGGGGAAGGTTTGTTGGGAGTTTGAAATTTATCTCTGGCTCCGTTCAAACTTTGTATATAGTGAGTGGTTTACATTCTAGAACTAGAAGTAGCTATTGCCTAATGTAAAGTTTCATTTTCCAATGCTATATTATTAATTCACTTCTGAAAATTTGAACACAGTACCATGTGAACCCCAGAATATCCAGAGGCATTAGTTGTTGCCTTAGGGATACCTGCAACTGTTATGCCATTTTGCCAAGTTTATTGTGTTGATTCATTGGTCTGTCCATTTGGTAGCCCGTCTTGAGTTTTCCAACTTACCAGCGTCACCGCTATTCTGCCATGTGACCGGCTGTATTTCGATATCTGATTATCTTATCAGGGATAGCTCCAAAATCCAAATCTCCAATAAAGATGTGGTATTATATTTTCTTCCTTCAACGATTTGAAGGCCCTCTGGGTCAATTTATGGTAGATATGCTGGCTTTCATTGTCATGACCTGTGAGAATATTAACGGTCCAACATTGGTTCTAGTGTTCCTCTACGTCACTTTTCGGTACCGACAGGTGGAAACTTCCAAACATATAACGCCTAAAAAAATAAAATAAACATAAAAATCACACAAAAAATTCAAAATCGTTGTCAAAGTATTTGTTGTGTCCAATCTAATCATTATTGGTGATGTAAGGAAACTTAATCAAACTAAATATTTCAACGTTATTGAAGTTAAATAAACTTGTAAACCGAAGTATCAACAACCTTTACAAGTTAGAAAATTTACAAATGCAAAAGCATACTATAGAGTCGTCCTTGTTATAAATTTTATAAGTTGTTTTTATTAAGATATATGTAATATATTTTATCATCAGTTTTCGCATTTTTGATAATTGGACCTATAGGATAGTGTAGCTTTAAATCCAAATTAAAATTAAGTAGAACTTATATTGGATTTAATTGGGCAATGACAGCTGAACTATGACTTGCGGTTTGACTAAATAATACTTCTTGTTTGACTTGAATTTTTGGATAATAGTTTTAAGTGTGATAGAATTCTAGTGTTTCTCATATTTGCACGTGCGTGACTTCTTTGGTTTTTTGTTTTGTTTTTAGCTACACGATTTTTTGGTGATTCTGGCTGAGAGTCTACAGCTTTGTGATTGTCAAGTGGATGGAAGGATTGATGTGTTGATTCTGTGTTGACGAGAATTCCATCTTGGTGCTGCGACTCTTATTAATTGATTAGTTGTGGATGACTCATAGCTGGGTTATTTTATGGACGACATGTATCTTCTGCTGAATCTTGTATGGAGGCTTGTTTACTTGATTTGTCATACGTGATGTTCTACTGCTGTAGCTGTGAATTGGTGCTGAAGTTTGCATGAATCAACCTATAATGTGTAGCGACAACTTTTAGATCTATTTTAGTGGAGTTAAACCTATCAAGAAGTTATTCTTCTTTTGTTTCTCACGTGTATTCTGTGTTGTTCTTAGTTATTTAATCACCTAAGTTATTCTTTACTGTTCTTTCGTTAAAAGATTGTTGAGTAAAATTCTCTGTTGAGGTTAACACGAGTCGATTGTGTTATCGGGTGTGAAATACTTTCATGGGTAGTGAAGACGAGGGATAGTATCAAGCGTTGAGTGGTATCAGCTCAATAAAGCCTTGTGTAAAAGCTATTATCATTAGTAGAAGTATTAAGCTGGGTGAGAGCCTTATAGACGTAGATAAGGTGTGCTGAATTGCGTTAACAAATTTCGATGTTGATTTAATTTGATGCGTTTAATCTTTTTAATTTTTGTTTGTACTAGAAATAACTGGGGAAAAATCTGAAAGTTTGTGAAACCATCATATTCTTCAGGCTTTTCAATTGGTATCAGAAAAGGTCACCGAATCAGAACTTTATATAACAAGTTGGTGCAAATCTGGATTTCGTAAATATGGCTACAAGAGAAGATGCATCAATTACCAGGCCATCGCTATTGGATGGTTCCAATTATAATGCGTGGAAAGCACGTATGAGTTTTTATTCAGGTACAGGGAATAAAGGCATGGAACTCGGTGCTACATGGCTAGACACATCCAGTGATAACTGATGACAAGGGAGAAGTAGCACTAAAAGACCCATCTGAGTGGATAAGAGCTGAAGAAGAGAGAGCACTTGGAAATTCTCAAGCCATGTATGCCATCTTTAGTTCTGTTGATGAAGGTCATTTTTTAATGATATCAGTTTGTGAATCGGTTAAAGAAATATGGGATACTTTGCATACTATACATGAGGGGTCGAAATATGTGATAACCTTAAAACTTAAGATGATGGTTGTGAGCTTTGAAGAGCTGAAGATGGATTATAGTGAAACCATTGGAGACTTATATGAGAGATTGTGTGATATAGCAAACTAAGCACATCAACTCGGGAAGAAATATTCTAACCTGAAATTAGTAAAGAATACGTTAAGATCACTACCTTTGAGGTTTATTCTGAAAATTGCAGTAATCGAGGAGGCTCATGAAATTAATGATATATCGTTGGAGAAGGTAATTAGAATTCTTACTAATTTTGAAATGAATTTTTTAAGAAGTAAACAAGAAAAGAGCAAAAAATTGGCACTACAAGTTGAAACTAAAAAAGGTATGAATGATGTAGAAGATGAATCTGATGAGAATGAGGATCTGGTATTGTTAACATGAAATTTCAGTAAGTGGCTGAAGAGTGTGAAAAAGGATAGACCCGCGTTTAGGCAAAATGGTGGGAGCTTATTAAACAACAACTTCAAACAACAAGCCAAAACTAATAAGGTGAAAAAAAGTTGAAGAGAATTCAATGCCATGAGTGTCAAGGCTTCAGACATGTGTAAGCGGATTGTGCTAACACCATAAAAAAGATAAAAAGGGAAATCATTTACGAGTACTTGGAGTAAGAATGAATTTGAAAGTGAATATGGTAGTAAAGAAAAAATTGTGAATAGTGTTGTGTCAGTTGCTTTATACAATAACACTCCAGTTCTTGCTTAACATTAACCAAAAAGGAAATATCCGATGATAGAAACGTGAGAAAATAAAAAAAATTTGGGAAAAAATGCAGACGAATCAACTCAAAGTTCAATATCAGATTACGATAGTGATGACAGTGGTTTAGATGATAAAAAGGAGAATATTTATGAACCTTATGAATTAATTATGCAAAATGGGTGCAAACATGTAAGAAGAATAAAAAGCTGAATGAAGAAAACTTATTTATGAAGAGCATTATTCGAGATTTAGAGAAGAAATTGATGTCAACATTAGATGATTTTGATAAAGCAAAACTGAAATTGATTAGTACCGAAAAGGAATCGAGGATGTTAAATGGTGACACAAAGAAGTTAGAAAATTTGATAGAAATCGGTAAGATAAAAGGGGATCTTCAAAGAATTGGCTACAAAGTTAAATGCTCTAAGGTGAATGATGAGAAAAATAATAAATCCAGGTCTGTCCAAGAAGAAACCTCGAGGAAGAATCGGAGTTTTGTTCCTACATGTCATTTTTTTGGAGTTATCAGGCACATAATATGACACCCTAATACCCCCTAGAAGGATATTGCGAGCGTCACAGAAACATAACATAACAAACCAAATGCGAAACATTTCGCGGAAACATAACATTCAAAAATAAACATTCTAAAGCATGTGAGGCTTTCTTTCTATTCATAACTCATACAGAGTGCTTGTAATTGATTTATGGGCACTAGAATAAGTACATAAGTGGATTTATGAAATCTAATATTGATTTATTCTTCTAATTCTTCATTTAGAAACATAGCCTTGATTTCCATTTGATGTAATTTAAGGTTCAAACTGGCTACTATAGCCAAGATTAAACAAATTGAAGAAAACTTTACAAAAAGTGAAAATGTCTCATCATTATCATTTCCTTCTTGTTGTGTATATCCTTTTTCCACAAGGTGTACCTTGCATCTTTTGATACTTCCATTAACGACTCATTTTATTTTGAGAACCCATTTGTTCCCAATATTGTGCCTATAATCGATTCAACCTTAAAGATGTAGCACCCCACTCCCGCAATGACCCTAACCCGACATTGATGGTGATATCCGAGTTCGTGCCCCGCGAGGGTGGCGTGCTAAAGCACTCAATCATTTAGAAATCAGTATAAATTTTTTTTGAAACCACAAGCATAATATGCGAACATCGATACTCAAATTGGGCCCATATTCATTCATAAACATTATCAACACAATTTTCACTAGCCATTTGGGCCCCTTTCACAATTACAAAACACTTGAGTCATTTCGGAATACAAATTCATACAAAAAGATGCGGAATATACAATTCAATACAAAATAGGAAAAACACAAATGCAGACACGAACTGATCTCGACCTCTAACCTTCACTTGAATGCTGCATGTATACTCCCATTGGCCTAACGGGGTATTCTTCTGATCCTAAAAATATTTGCAAATTTTGGGTGAGTTTTGCGAACTCAGTGAGTGACCATCATTGATGGCTCACCCAGTCACATAATACGTAATTCACACATCTCACTTTATTTCACATTTCACATTCAATATACTTAATCATTCATATTATGCATATGCAATGCACATGAGATTCTTGTTCATTCTTATTGTTGTGACTGAGTGCCAATCACTTACACAAATACTGGCCCATAGGGCTCAGTCAGAACAGAGTTCACGGAGCATAGCTTTACGTGCAGAATCAGAATTCACGGAGCAAAGCTCTATGTGCAGAATCAGAGTTTACGGAGTAAAGCTCTAGGTGGAAGCGCTTCAAACTGGCTATTCAAGTCGCAACGCCTTTATTTGAGCATGCATTTTATGAAATACATCACATACGGATCATGTCATATCACATATGATGTTAAATCAGAAACTCACATTCATCGGATCTGAGTCCGGCATTTCATATTGAAGTGGAGAATTCACACTTTCATTCATATACAAATACAAATACACATTCCTGACATATTTAACAATCACATTCACATACAGTTAGCACTTTAATATCTCATTCATATATCACGATCATCGGACCTTCATTGTCCAGAATTTAACAACCAAAACACATTCATAATTATTCATGATCACTCAATTCATAACGTAAACAAACAAACAATAAAGTAAGATCATCTAGGTCTACTCACAGTACGCTCCAAAATAGCAGTTGCTTCCAAATTCTAGATACGCTTGTATGCAGATGTTTAACCTTGATTCTTCACCAAATGAAGAGAACTTTAACTCAAATGGAAGCTCTTTTCTTCCTCTTACTTTTTTTCTTCTTGAATAACTTCAAAATCTCTCTTGAAGGCTAAGGAAATTAAAACCCTAGCTTGTTTTCTCTTCTTTCTCTC
>JAOSBL010000002.1:32435914-32446769 GCA_027568915.1 Erythroxylum roraimae | reverse complement strand
ACTTAGGATTTTGAGTATATGAAGAAGTCAAATGGAAAGTTTTTATTTGGAGGTTTCTAAATTCTATTCGCAAACGGCTTCAAACACCCACATCACATCTACTAATCCCCTTATTTTCAGCATCACTGAACTTCTCAGCCGCAATTGGACGGTTCTCCATCGTCACACGTACCGGGAAGGCAATAGGTGCACAAACTGGTTAGCCACTTTTGCAGTCAATTTTGATTTGGGGGTTACCACCTTTGTAAATGCGCCCTTTGGGTGCCTTTCGATCCTCCTAGAGGATATGGCAGGGTCTAGACACTCACGCAGTATTATGTAATTGTTTGTCCTACTTTCCTTTCAATGCAAAAAAAAAAAAAAAGTAGAGTTTGGGAAGTTGACATCTATGGCATGATTTTGCAAACGATAGATCATTTGGTGTGAAGAGGACCCATGATGTTTGTAGGATCTTGCTCTGCTCCAGTGATATGGATCTGAACTTGGAGTCATTTAGACAAAATGAGATCATCTAGCCTAATGTTGAAATCAGGGGCAATGGTAAGGATGACACTTCCATTGTTGAGAGTTATCAACAGGGTACCAATTAGTGTGTTTTGGTACGTTGTGTACACAGGGTCTAGAAGAGATATCCTAACTGTAGGAGGTATTCCCTTTCTTCCATAGAGAGTGATAACAAGATGTATAGATCCAACATGTATGTGTGTATGGTTATGCTCTTTCCAAAGAGAGATGAGCTCCTTTAGGATCTCAAGCTTCACGTACTGTTCTGTCGGAGTTGCTTGCAAACCACACTATTCTAAACGAGAATTCTGGATGATTTCTTTTACTTTAGGACGGTGTGTGGAGAGGATAGTGCGTATACTTTTTGTCCAAGAACAATTACGAGAATATATACTGTAGGGATTAAGCAAAGGTAAAGAAGTATTAGAAATATGGTTTTTTTCAAGAAGATGGGTTATTTCTACAAGGTGTTCTACACGATTAGATAAAGTACGCTTCACACTAAAAGGAAGATTAGCTATAAATAAGGTAGAAGAAAGATAAACAAGGTCACTCGGCAATGGATTCATGTCTTATGATACCTCGCTACTCACTCTCATCAAGAATACTGTTCCTTCTCTCCTGAAAGCTTGATCCTTGAATGATGTAGTCTATCCTACATCCTTTCTGGTTACCCAACCGACTTATCCTTCACCGACATATCTTACCCCACAAATTAAATAATCCAATTTGTAGGAAAAAATAATGGAATTAAGCAAAAGCTGAAACTGTTAGGAGTTTGGCTTAACTATAAGCAGATAAAGAATACATCTTAATCCATTGTTAAAATTCTACTCAATCTTAATATTTTATTACACTTTTTCCGTATTATTCTGGGCTGCTGTTGACGTTTACATGTAGCAGATCAACCTAACATTTATCGTCTGTTATTCCCGTTTCTGCTTGCATATGGAAAGAAAACTACATAATAATAAAAATGGAAACTTGAAGCAGCACGAAGAAGTCTCATTGACTTAAATTGGAGAAATCATTTTCCATCCAAGAGAACAAGTTGTGTCTACGTTTGCTGCTGTTCATTTCCCTGCCATTTCCACACTATATCCTTGAGAGAAGGTTTCAACTCCTGGTTACAGAATTGCTTATACTCCAATGTATCTCCAGATGTTTTCTTCAACTCAACAACGTAAAAAGATGGCGTCACTTCGAAGATGTCAGCATCAATTGCAAGTTGCCCTTTTCTTCCTTCTTTGCTGCCTTCTAATTTCACTGTTCCATCTTCCTTCCTCAAGTTGAAACTCTCTGAAATGGCTATTTCTTCAAATTTGGATACAATAGTGGATGCTGGTTTGGTGGTGGTGAATCTTGCCTCGAGCTTCTGATCCTTATCTTTCTCAAACAAACCTGACAAGTCAAATCCTTTCGAGAGAGATATGATGTCGAAGGCATTGTAACAGGCTGGTTTCACGAGCTGTTCAGGCATTGTTGAATCCACAATAGCCTTGTTCTCGGAACTACTTTCGCTATCTAATGATGACGATGACGATGACGGCTCAAAAGCTGCCCGAACATCTTTAATCATCTTGCTTCTGGCTTGACCTTGAGGTGAAGACGGAATATCAATCTTCTTAAATCCTTTCTTAAACCAACAATTTTCCACTATTCTCGCGATGGTTATTCTCGTGCACGGGCTTGGATCGAGAATTCTTGACAGAAGCTTGCGTACCTCTGGATGAAACCAATTGGGACACCTGAATTCTCCTCTAGTAATCTTTTTATAGAGCTCGATGATGTTAGGTTCGTGAAAAGGAAGAGAGCCAGCCAAAAGCACGAAAAGAACAACCCCACAAGACCATATATCAGTCTTAGCACCATCATAACCCTTCTTGCTTATAACTTCCGGGGCAACATACGCCGGAGTTCCACAAGTTGTGTGGAGGAGACCATCTTGCCTCCTCGACTCTGACAATGCACTCAAACCAAAATCTGAAATCTTCAAATTGCCATTTTCGTCGAGGAGGAGATTTTCAGGCTTGAGGTCTCTATGGTACACACCTCTGCTGTGGCAAAAATCAACAGCGCTAATAAGTTGTTGAAAGTACTTGCGAGCAACTTCCTCCTTTAGCCTTCCTTTGGCTACCCTGTTGAAAAGCTCACCACCTTTGACGTACTCCATAGCAAAATAAATCTTGCTCTTGCTTGCCATGACCTCGTAGAGTTGGACGATGTTGGGGTGTCTGACCATACGCATAACAGAGATTTCTCTCTTGATTTGGTCTATCAAACCACTCTTGGAGACCTTCTCTTTATCAATGATTTTGATGGCAACGCTTTGGCCGGCTTGCAGGTTTCGCGCATAGTAAACCTTGGCAAAAGTTCCCTGTCCCAGCAATCTTCCCAACTCATATTTTTGCATCAAGATAGAACTTTTCTTCTCCATTTTTGTTTCTTGAGTAATGGATATAAGAATTTTCAATCTCAATGAGAAAAGAAAAATTATTGAGCAATAATAGCATCCATTACCAGCCGGTCAGAGGATCTAAGACAAGAGAAGAGAAATGTGGAGATTAGTTCTAAAGCCTTTGATCGCTCATTGCGGAGGGTAATGAAGAATTGATGATAGATTTAGAAAAGACTCGTGGAGAGAGACAATGCCTTGAACGTTGGACACCGTAAACGAAGGAGTTACCTGCTACTTATGCAAAGAGATTTTGTAGGAAAAATCCGACCTCAGTAACAGAAAACCAGAATAATGTCTAAATGTAGCAGATGATGACAGGAATGTCTGTCAATAGAACCTCCATAATCTATATTATATGTAGATTTCTGGAAGACATAGTATAGCCACCTAGCTGTAATTCTTTTCAGTCTTGGTTTTTAGTAATTTTAGGAACTTGAAAAACTCAAAAACAGGATTAACAAACCATTTTCATACGATAAGACGTATGATCCAGATCGCTGACACAATTTAGATAGATTTTCTTCATGGGTATTTCTTCTTGACTTGGTTGACTCTTTCTGCCATGGTAGATAATATAAATATCAATTTGTTGATACCTAGGTTGATTAACTTATTTCTTATACCCAATTAATTAATGACAAAGTCATCTTTTAGACGGTGATTCAATTAATTGGGGGAGGTTCTCTAAGAATTTTGAGTATTAAGCCTACAATTGAAATGCAAAGTGTTTCTAAAGATTTTTAAGTATTCAATTTACACTTTAAAATGATCAATTAAATCAAATTTGTTATTTAAATTTGACTTCATTGACTCCTGTAATAATTATTTGAAATATATAATTTATATATTATTACGTAATTAAAAAATAGATTCTTCA
Organism: Erythroxylum roraimae; assembly: GCA_027568915.1. Lineage (NCBI taxonomy): Eukaryota > Viridiplantae > Streptophyta > Magnoliopsida > Malpighiales > Erythroxylaceae > Erythroxylum > Erythroxylum roraimae. The sequence continues at coordinate 32,442,930 of JAOSBL010000002.1, read as the reverse complement.
ATTATCAATGATATAAAAATGACAATGTACCAGGAATTGGAAAATTGAAATATTACCTCCCATCTTCATCCTTTCAAGGAAATTAAATGATTAATTGATGGGGCATTTGAAGTAGAAAGCAATTAAGTGGAGGATAAACTAAGAGCATAGAAAACCAATTTATTTGTATAAGATCAATTTGACACCTTCATGTGAAAAAAAAAAACATGTATGGCATGAGCCTTGGTCCCTTCTTTGATTCTTTCTCGTCTTTGGGAAGGTCCAAGTGGAAACATGAACTCGGCAGCCAATGGTGTGGTTGTTCATGTTACAACTAGTCAAGCAATTGTGGCATCAGTAGTTTATAATTAATTGGCATTCAACGGCAAAAGTGAAGAATTGACCTCATATCATTTGTACGTCCTAATAATGTTTTATTTCACAACGTAAATAAGAGAGATATTTCTTTTTTTTTTTTGGTCTCCCAGGAGGTATTCACTGGGTCGAAGCCGGTGACTAATCCCCCTTCGCGGTACTGATACATCCCTTTCGGGAGCTGCCGCTGGCCTAGGAGTTTGCTGCATTCCCAAGAGCAGGGATCGAACCCGGAACCTCGAATAATGGTTATTTATCTCTATGAAACCTTGACAAAAATCCAATGTTTGAGAAAACACAAGATTAGCGTCTAATAAGATATGTGATTTGATTATGTTAATTAGACTTATCTCTTTTGTTTTGGATTAATTTTGGTGCTTTAATGGCAAAATTAATATTTATTATTTAGTAGATAACAAGTGGAGATTTGATCAAATTGAAGAATTAATATCAAAATCATAAATTTTGAAAAAAGTCAACTGATTGTGTTTTGCTACAGCATGCTCTAGCTAATTGTTGCAATAGATAAGGTGACATAATGCGAAATGCTATATTCACTCCGAGAGATTCATTTTAATTAGAAGACTTATTCTTATCCCTATTATGTAGAGACTTGAATTTATTTAGAAGAGAATCTCTGCAAGATAGAAGGAAGCTAGTTTTTGGGTAGGAAAAGGTGAGGAAAACATTACAGAAACCTTCTCCGTAATTCTTTTTTTTGTTTTCTTCGTGTGTTTTCTCTTCATCTTTTAACTTTTCTTCTATTTTTGCAGTTGAATTAGAGCAACGTGTAGCTTATTCCAAATTTTCTAATTCAAAAGGATTCAAAACTCTGGTTGTAACTTTGTGAGGTTTTATTTTAAACCTAAATTTTATTTTAATTCAAGTATTTCTTATTTTATGTTCTTTTATTTCACGAGTAATCAATACTGATTAATTTGACAAATTAATTTGATGTTAATTATTTTGTAGCCATTCATGAATTCAATGAACCATAATTATCATAAATGATTGGTACAAGTATCAAATATGTTATTTATAAATTTACATATTTAACTTATGAGAGATAAGAAAAATAAATTGAATAATTATAGTTATCTCAATTATCTAATTTGGGGTTTAGTCTTTCTTATTAAGCTTATTGTTATCATTTAATTGATATGGAAAGATATTATACTCAATGGTAATCTTTGGTTTGAATGATGAGTTTGAACTAATTAATGTTGCAAAAATTAAAACTAATTATGACTATCATAATATGTTTTAGACTAACTACTTGAATAATGAAAATTAATTTGTTTTATCAATTGAAATTAAGAAACTAGTTTTCAATTCTCTTGGGATTTGACTTGGTTCTAAGACTACTACAAAAATTTAGTAAATTAGAATCAATTTTATATGTTTTAACAACCTGATCAAAATTTTGACATCATTATTAGGGAACTATTTTAGTTTATTAGTTTATTTGAATTCTTTTACAATTTATTACCAAACTCTTGTCTTGTATAACTCGTTCTTCTCAGACAGGTAAACTACAAACTTATAACTTCATTCAATGACATATCTGTTCAAATAGTGCTGGCCTCAATTTTCATTTAGTATGAAGTTCTCATCGTTAAGAGGAGTCTCATTATTACTATTATTCAAACTTATTGCACCAAATAATATGTCAATACTTTTTCATCCAAGATTATTTTTCAGGTTATTATTTTCTATTAAACTTTATTTATAGAACTTGATTCCTCAAAAATCCAATCTGCTAAAAGATCAACATGGTTAAGGTAAATTGAATCTATAAAACTACTTTCTCTATTAAGTCTTAGTAAACAAATAAAATTAAGTTTTTTAAAAATTACAAGAAATTATATTCAACTTAATAATGATAATAACATATCTTTCTTGAAGCTTTAAATTATAAATAAAGAACAAATCATTTAATCTTCTGCGTTTCAATCTATTTGCTTTTCTAGAATAGATGAATACAAATGTGCCTCGATTCCTTTCTCACTTAGTTGCACTCAAATTGACTTAGAATTTAAATTGCACACCATTGCAATTTTGGAACACCACTTTTGAATTGGTCTCACTAAGCATCTATACGACAACAAAAGTAACCTTATAAACAAAACAAAGTGATGATTAATTTTAAATAAGTAATAAACATGAAGAAATATATACCTAAATTAATTTTGTCTCCTTGATGAATTACAATGGACATCCCAAAATCAACACATGCCCCTTATATACCGTTATTTGTGGCTAAGAAGATCTTGTATCATCTCATGAAATAATTATTATGATAGTTAATAAAATTTTCCTATTAATTTCAGTTTTCTTTGTAAAATATTATCTAAAATAGACACTATGATTCAGAAATACCTCAACAGCAAATAACAAAGAGTAAACTTGTCTTTCTTGTCTTTCATTAAGGAATACAAGTTAAGGTGTAAATAAAAAAGGTTTATTTTTTAGATTGGATTTGATCGCTTCTTTTGCCCTCTCTATGGCATCATAAAAGTAATCAATTATTGCCTTCCCAATCACTAATGGCCAAATGAAGTACTCTCACTAAAGGCTCACAAACTTGAATAACAAATTGACATTGAGACTAAAATTCATAATCTTCAAGAATAATTTTTGAAACGCTTATTCCAATATTAGACTTGACATGCTGAGATTCAACCACTTATCACTTGTAAAAATTTGACTCGACTTTTTATTAGAATAAAATACTAAAGTAATAAGAAATTAGTTACAAATATTGTATCGGACAACAAGAGTTCCTACCATTAGTAAAATCCTTTTTTATCAAGTTCAGAATTCATGCATAATTATAAATGAACTTAGTAATTTTTCTTCCATTCTGCATAGTTACATCAATGAAAAGAAAGTATATAGTATCCCTTATATTTTCTAGCATTAGTTCAATACAACATGAAGTACAAGGAGTCTAACAGAAAGAATTATACATACTTTGCAACCTTTAACATAATTGTTAATTATAAACTGTATAATTTTTCAGACCTAACTTCATCAAATATCTCAAACAGAGAATCGTCATTTATTACAAAGTGATAAGTGCTTAGTTATTCATATTTTAAGGTTTATGTTTAATGCATTTCTTTTGTTTATTTGAGTGTTTTTATTATTTTTGGTACTTAATTCATTCATATGATATTTCAGGTTGTAGTTGACTTATTTGAAGCAAAATGAACAAATTGGAACAAGTTTGGGATGATTTGAAGCTATTTTGATTAAGTTATGAAGATGATGAAAATCAAAATGGGCACTAAAATACCCTTGTTGATGCCCGTGTACATCAACATACTCATATTTCTTGTAAAATAAGTGGTTTTAAAATTTTAGAGAGTTATAGTAATCAACTCCCCCATTTTGGAGACAATAAACCTTTGTTGATGCTCTTATTGGAGACCAACATACGCGTGTTGATGCATAAATTCACATTTTGAGCTTATGTTCATTCTAGATTTAACGGTTTTATAATTTTTAATTAAAACAACAATCAACACAGTTATAAAAAGGCAAAATTAAGAAGAAAATGAGGAAGAGGCTAGGGAAACACAAATTTACAACCTAAAATAAAATACAGAATGAAGAATAAGAAAGGAAACACATTTGGAGTGATTTTCATCGATCTAAAGTGGATTTCTTAAAAATTAAAAGGGATTTGATTATGTTTCTTTTGAATTTATGGTTGCTCTTTAGTTTTGATGTTATGTCTTTTATAGTTAAGAACTAAACCTTTATTAGTGCTTAGATTACATCAATGTCGGGATAGACCTTATAATAATTTTATTTTAATTTAATACATTCTTTAGTTTAATTGAGATCTAATTATGTATTCTTAATTTTCATTGAATTAATATTGCAAGCATGTTGATTTATATATGATTTCATACAATCGAGATTGAGAAATCCTTTGTATGAATAGATCTAGAATAACTTAAAGGAGTTGCATGCAAATATAAAGATAGTTCGATATAAATCTTCTAGATTAGGGTTAAACCTAGTAGGAAAATTTATAAATCAATTCATGTAATTCTAGGGGTTTCAACTAGAAAGATCTCAATTAATCAACTAGAATTAGACCTTAATAGTCTTGTGAATGATATTAGCATATTGAGGAATTTCCACAGTCTAATAAATTATAGATTAAATTGAATAGTAAAATCATAATTTCATGAGAAGTCATAATGGGATTCAAATTCTAAGTACCGCTACTTTCTTTGATTGTTTCTTAGTTTGATCTTTGTTCTAGTTAGTTAAATGTGTTAATTTATTTTTAAAATAATTTTGAATTTGATTAATCATAATCACTATAATTTGCCAATCCTGTTCATAACAAACTGGTATTAGAGAAGTCAATCCTGTGAATAACGACAATGGAAAAAAACACTAGAGGTGCTGAGTTGAGAAGGATGGAAGAAATTCTGAAGAGCGTAATGGAGAAAATGTTTTCAGAAATGCAAAATAGGACAAAGAAGGTAGAAAAAGAGATGTCAGAGCTAAGAGCTTTACTCCTTCAGAGTTTTCAGAAACTAGGAGGTGAGGCTGGTACATCTGAAACCACACCACAGAATAGTTCAGTTGCACAAGAGTGAGAGGGAACCGGGATACCCACGAGAATGAGTCGGATTGAGTTTCCACCATTTGACGAAGAAAATGTCAAGCTATGGTTATATATATGTGAGCAGTTCTTCATGTTAAACCAAACTCTAGAAAATACAAAAGTGAGTGTGGCTGTCTTGCACATAGATGAGCGAGCGCATGAGTGGTATCGTTTATACATAAGGAATCGCAACCTAACAGAAGTAGTCGCATGGGAGGAGTTCACAAAGGCTCTGAAGTAAAGGTTTGATGCGGAAATATTTGACGATCCGGTAGGAGATTTTAAAGATCTGAAACAACAGGGAACTCTGTTAGATTACTGCACACAATTTCATCATCATTCCAATAGGTTGACATTGTCTGAAGAGTATTTAGTGGGATTTTTTGTTAAAGGGTTGAAATCGAAGATTGGAGTGACGGTGAAGTTGCATGAGCCTCACTCGCTGCATCAAGCTTATACGCTAGCGAGGAAACAGGAGGCAATTCTAAACTCTACGGGGAACCCGATGTTTAAACAGGGATCACTAATGAAGGGGACAAACGATAATGGCAATTTCAATCAGACCTCACGTGTTCTGCAATCAATGAATGTCATACGTAGGTCATCGTCTGTTGGTATACTGCCGACTCCTACGTCGCCGCTATGGCTGTCATCGTCAGTACGAACCACAAAACCTCGGAGATGTTTCAGTAGTCGGGACTTCGATGAAAGAGGGCAAAGGGTCTCTGTTTCTGGTGTGATGAAAAATACAACGTGGGTCATCAATCTAAAAAACGTCAACTGCATTTTTATGCAATCTTGGGGGATGATGATGACAGTGGAAGAACTTTCCTTGAAGTGGAAGAGGATGATTTAGAAGGAAGCCCTGTAGATGAAGCCCAACTGATGGTCTCCATGCAAGCCATGCTGAGACTATCTGGGAACACTGAGTTTAAACAAATAAGGGTGGTCGGAGTGCATCAAAGGAGAATGATATACATACTAATTGACAACAGAAGCACTCACAACTTTATAGACACCTCCGTTATAAGGAAAGGAGAATGTCAACTCCAGGAGATGGAGCCCATTTTAATTACTGTGGGAGGTGGATTACAACTGAAGTACCACCAATATTTCAAAGGGTTTAAGTGGATCATGCAGGGAATACAATTCTCTACGGATGCAATGGTGTTAGCATTAGGCGGGTGTGACGTCGTACTTGGGGTGTAGTGGTTGAGTGGACTAGACGATGTTTTATGCAATTTCAGGAATCGAATGATGACGTTCAGATGGGAAGGGCGCATGGTAACATTGAGTGGTAATCCAGAGGGAAGATAAAAAATAATTTCTAGTAAGGAATTTTAGAAGCATGTACACCGCGCAACAGAGAGTCAACTATTTATGATGCAACTGTCGACATCCATAGAATTTCAGCTACAACAGATGAGGATGACGATAGATCAATGGTGTGCTTCCGACGAGATCAACTTTATTTTTTCGGAATATGCTGATGTCTTCCAAGAACCAATGAAGCTTCCTCCAAACCACCAGCACAATCACCAAATAGTGTTGAAGGATGAAGTTGACGCCATTAATGTCCGACCATACAGATATTCGGGAGTTCATAAGGACATAATAGAACAGGCAGTATGGGATCTTATGAAACAAGGTTTTATCAGACAAAGCTATGGTCCGTTCGCGTCTCCGGTGGTCTTAGTGAAGAAAAAGGACGACTCCTGGAGAATGTGTGTCGACTTGTTAAGTCATTTAAATTGCATATATTTTGAGCGTAATTGTTGTCAATGTGTTGAAATTATTATCCGGATTTAATAGAATTGTTTTATAATTGTTTACAGATGGTTTTCAACACTCTAAGGACAAAAAAGGACCAAAAAGGCGCAAAAGAAAGAAAGAAATTCGAAATCCCCCAACCTGGACGAAATTCAGAGATTAGGCGTGGGCACGCCTAAGGATGGAATCTGAAATCTACAGATTTTCCAGAATTGGATTCCAATTAAAACACAATCGTCCAAGATCCTTTTGTCCTCTTTTC
>JAOSBL010000002.1:32412965-32434565 GCA_027568915.1 Erythroxylum roraimae | reverse complement strand
ATGCTATTATTCAATTTACCTATGATCGTATCTAGGTTATTGTTTAATAAGATTGCTAGAACACATGTTTCTAGTCATTACACTTAAGAGAAACTTTCCCCAATGAATGTTTATTAATGATCGCAATTTTATGTCGAGGATCCATAATAGCATGGTAATATCAGTGACCCGAAACCAAGGTATTTTTCCTATTGAATTTTCATATTTAATTATTTTTTCGATTAGTGATTTTTCCTTTGATTTTTATTATTATTGCCGTGACCAAAACACCCCCCTCTTTATTTTCGTTATTTGTCCCGTTTAAACTAGCTAACCTTTACCGTTAAAGATTCTTCGTGGGAACGATATCCGCTTACCGCTACTACATTAATTTGTTTTAACAGAAGTTATTTCTTTTATATTTGGTTGCAGGCGACAGCATCACCACGACTATAGAGAACTAAACAAACATACGGTAAAGGATAAGTTTTCGATACCGTTGATAGAGGAACTTCTCGATGAGCTGCATGGGGCAAGGTGGTTCACCCAGTTGGACTTACGATCTGGGTATCATCAGATCAAGATGCAACCGAAGGATGTAGTGAAGACGACATTCAGAACTCATGAAGGCCATTATGAGTTTCTCATAATGCCATTTGGCCTGACGAATACGCCTTCGACGTTTCAGAGGCTGATGAATGACTTGTTTAAGCCATACCTGTGTCACTTTATTCTGGTTTTTTTCGACGACATTTGGATATATAGCTCATCGTTACAGTCGCATGCTTAACATATTTCCACTGCCATGGAAACGCTAAGAAGAAATCGAATATTTTTTAAGGGAAGTAAGTGCGTGTTCGGAGCAAGGTAAGTGGAGTATTTGGGATATACTATTTTAGAGATGGGAGTTGCTACGGATCTGAGGAAGGTAAAAACAATTGAGGAATGGCCGAGACCTAAAGGAATTAAAGAGGTCAGAGGGTTCTTAGGGATCACCGGGTACTATCGGAGGTTTATCAAAGGATATGGAGTGTTAGCGAGACCATTAACCGAACTGTTGAAGAAGGACCATATGAACAATTGGGAATGGCGAGAGGAAGAACAAAATGCCTTTAAGAAATTGAAATCAGCGATCATGTCTGCACCAGTACTAACGTTGCCTGATTTCTAAAAAACGTTTGTCATTGAAGCTGATGCCAATGGACAAGGTATAGGGGCGGTGCTGCAACAGGATGACCACCCTGTAGCCTTTCTTAGTAAATCGCTAGCGAGATGACATTGTGAGTTGTTGACGTACGAGAAAGAATTTTTGGCAATCATCAACGCGATCAAGCACTGGCACCACTATTTGAGTTGCAAGCCCTAAGTGGTTAAAACCGATCATAGGAGCCTAAAATACCTACTGGAGCAGAGATTGACAACATCCTTCCAGCAGTTGTGGCTTCCAAAGTTGTTGGAATATGATTTTGAAGTGCAGCACCGGAGTGGGATGGAGAACAACGCCGCCGATGCTCTTTCCAGAATTACGAGAGTAGAACTAATGATGTTGTCAGTGACGCAAGTGCATGGTGAATTATTGGGGGAAATAAGGAAAAGTTGGGAAGAAGACCAGACGATACAAGAGATAATTAAGGGATTGAGCAATAACACATTAAAGTCTAGTGTATACGAGTGGAAAAACGAATTACTGAGATGGAAGGGTCGGCTAGTGGTAGGTAACAATAAGGCATTGAGGCAGTAGATAATTGGCATTAGCCATGATGAGGCAGTCGGGGGACATGCAGGGGTGGTGGCTACGACAAAGAAGATACAAAACATGTTTTTCTGGAAAGGGGTGGCGAGAGACATGCGGAGATACATCCAAAGCTGCATGAATTGTCAGCGGAACAAGCATGATAATTCAGCATACCCAGGACTTCTACAACCGATCACCATTCTAGAAGGGAGTTGGCGGGAGATCAGCCTTGATTTCATCGAGGGATTACCAGTATCAAAGGGGAAGTCAGTCATTTTTGTTGTGGTTGATCGTTTCACGAAGTATTCTCATTTCATGTCAGTAAAACATCCCTATATAGCTAATGAAATTGTGGAGCTGTTTCTGACTAACATTTTTAAATTACATAGGATGCTTGAGTTGATCATTAGCAACAGGGATCTGACCTTTATGAGCAAATTTTGGCAAGAGTTATTGAGGTTGCAGGGGGTACAACTCAAATATTCCACCGCATACCACCCACAGACCGACAGTCTTACTGAAGCTGTTAATAAAATTCTAGAAACCTACTTGCGGTGTTATTGTGGTAAAACCCCTCAGAAATGGAGTGAAGGTTGTCTGTGGCAGAGTCGTGTTACAATACCACGTATCGGCCGTCCATCGAATCCACACCCTTCGAGGTATTATACGGTTATCCCCTACCCATATATATACCATACATAGCAGGAGACTCAAAGGTGGTGGAGGTGGATAGGGTGCTTAAGAACAGCGAAGCAGTTATCAATGTAATGAAGTTTCATCTACAGAGGGCTCAGAACAGGATGAAGCAGTATGTGGATACCAGGCGGTCGGAGCGTTAATTTAAAATAGGAGACATGGTATTACTCAAGTTGTAGCCCTACAGACAGTACACCCTATAGAGGAAGGGTAATCAAAAATTATCTCCTCTGTATTATGGATCGTGTAAGGTGGTGCAGAGGATGGGGAGGGTGGCTTATAAACTTGAGCTGCCCGCGACCTCGTAATACATCTTGTATTCCATGTGTCACAGCTGAAAGAGGTAAAAGGGGATCGGGTCAGAACTTTATCAACATTACCAGAAGTAATTACACCAGTGAAGCGCATTCTAGTCACAGTCTTAAACCGCCGTATTGCAAAGAAACACAACAGCGCTGTAACTCAACTGTTAATACAGTGGTTGGATGGAGGACATATGGATGCGACGTGGGAATACCTCTTTGGTCTCTAGAAGTGCTATCCAGAAATCAACTTAGTGGATAAAAATGTTAAGGAGGGGGAATTGTTGCAGAGAAAGCCAGAGAAGATGATATGTGAAATAATCAAATGATGAACGTTAGTATGGTGACGGAGAAGCAATACGTTACGTTTAAATAAAAAGAGAGACCAGAGTAATAAAATAGTCGTGAGAATAGAGTAGTGTAATAGCAGCCGAATGCTTGTAGCTTCAACGGCATGAAATGATTGTGCATCATTTGTGATTCCTCTCTATCAGTGAAATCTATGTCTTCTCTCTCCCTTTGATGTTCTTCTCTTTTTTCCTTTTCTGACAATCCCTAATCAGGGACGGAGCCAGACTCAACTTTAAGGGGGGGCTGAGATTTTTAAAGATAGGGATTTTTTTTTAAAAGAGGGGCCACTTATATATAAGTAATTTTATTAAAAAAATATTTGAAAGGAGGGGCCATGGCTCCCCCTCGCCTCCCCTCCCATATACATGGCTCCGTCCCTGTCCCTAACCGAATATACACACCACGTGAATTTCGTTTTATTTTCATAACAACTTGAGACAGCGGTGAAGAGTCCGATGAGGAAAGGAGATGAAACTCAAATCTAGATAGTAGCCTGTGAGAGTAAGGGTGTCGACGATTACGGTTAAATTTGAAATTTTTGTAATTTAATTTTGATATTTTCCAAAATTTATGTTTTAGATTAGCAATTTGACCAATATTTTTAATACCGTTCAATCGATTAGTACCAATGTCCCGTACAAAACAATATTTTCTGGTATCGGCGTATATCAGCCAGAACGGTGAGGTATTCTACACTTCGATAAGAAGTAAGACTCACAGTCGGCAGGCGCAATAGCCATTAACTGCGTTCTATGTTTTCCTGAGTCGTCATTAAGATAAAGTGGGGTGGGTGCTGCTGACTCTGAGTAGTCCTAGTAAAAAGTGAAAAAAACAGAAGAGGAGGAGGAGGAGGAGCAACAGTGAAGCCCATCTATTTGGGTTCCACGTTGAACCCCACATTGAGTCCTCAACTGACACGTTTGCCAACATTAGAAACCTCAAACTCCAGGTGGTGGGGTGCATGGTGGATGACGCTTCAACTCAGTCAAAAGTCAAGTTTATCCTTCTCTCTCTGTCTCCCTTGAAAGTGACAATTACTATGAAACATCATACAATTTTCCCGAAAACCCAAATTAACCTCCATTACTGCACAGCATGACCCTTGCCCCTCAGCATCCTTAAAACCTCATTGACATTGCTGCGCGTAAACCATGCAAAAGTCTACACATACACATCATTCCTCCCACCTAAAAATCTCTCTCTCTGTCTTTTTTAAAGAATATCACTTGTGGCATGGCATGTATGCATATATAAGCCTACCCTCTTTACAATAACTTATACCCTAGCTCTAAGATGTGTAAAGTGTAATCAATTCAACTTTCGTTTTGTGAAAAAGAAATGAATAAGAAAGTTGAAGAGAGGTTCTCTGAGATTTTTGAGAAGTGGGTGTATCAACTTGATGAGTATCTGCAGCAACTACTTAGGGTGTCAAGCCAGCAAGTTATTAGTGAGCAAGAAGTACATCATCTGGTGTCAAAGGTGACACAGCATTACAAGGAATATTACACCCTTAAATGGGCGTCAGCACACGACGACGTCCTCGCCTTCTTCTGTCCAACTTGGATTAGCCCTTTAGAGAAGGCGTCTTTGTGGATAACAGGGTGGAAACCTTCGATGATTTTCAAGCTCCTGGAGTCGATGAGAACGACTGGGTTTCCGGGGCCGAGTCGAACAGAGTTAACTCAGGAACAGCTGACAAAGATCGAGCAATTGAAGATGAAAGTACGATCGGAGGAAGAGAAGGTGGAGAGAGAAATGGAGAGGCAGCAGGTGGCTTTGGCGGACCGAAAGATGGTCGAGTTGGCTCGGTTAACGAGCCAAGTCAGGAACGGCGGTGACTCAGTCGGCGACCCCGTGGAAGGGTTAGTGGAGGTGGCGTTGATTGGACTAATGGCAGGTTTAGAGAAGGTTATGAAAGCGGCAGATTGTGTCAGATTGAGGATTTTGAAGGCTGTTTTGGATGTTCTTAGCCCACTTCAGAGCTTAGACTTCTTGGCTGCTTTTATTATGCTTCAGCTACAGCTCAGGCACTTGGGAAAAAGAAGTTACAGTAATGTTCAACTATTAGAAGTTTAGTTTGTGTTTCTCTATGTAGGCTTTTGGGTTTGTCTTAGGTTTTTGCTCCAACTTAGGAAGTTAAACTGGTTGTCTTGTGTGCTTCTTTTGTAGGCCTGACTCAATTTTGGGTGCAAACTATGTTGAACAGAAGAAACAGTCTCTGAAAAAACAAAGGTCTTGTTTTAGTCCAAGCTAGCCCTGGCTTCTCGCTGTGCTTGTCTTGCTTCTTAGTTTTCATATCTTTTCCTGTAATTAAGTTCCTTATGTTCTCAAATTAACTACATACTAAACAAATCACAAGTTGTTATTAGAATGTCAAGTAGTTGAGCATTACTTGAAATTTAAATATGATGACGTATCACATAATGACGTACATCTTACCAATTAAGTATAATGAAGTAGTACTCAGTCTTACTTAGTAATTAACTCTAGAACTGTACTTTGTGCAAATACATAAAATAAATAAATAAAATATAAATTACCTTTGTAAACATATCAAATGTTATTTATATTTGGTTTTTGTATCTGTCTATATATAATAAGATTAAGCATAAGCTTTAATCCAAATGTTAGTGTTTTTTTTTCATATGATAGATGGCTAAAGTTTTGCAGCATTCCCATCCGAGTAGAGGCATCCATCCAAGCTTAGATTTGGTGGGATATGGCAGGAAATGAACACTGACTAAAGCAGCTGCTTGATTGCAAGTACTTAGTGCGTACGTATTTGATTACATTCTGCAGTTTCGGACTTGGATTCACATTATAGCTGTACGGTCATTAGACTTCACGTGACTAAGGATTGCACGAGGTCTTTATATGGCGATACTTGGCATTTGACAAGCATCCTCTATATGCCAACTTTGTCTGAATATTGTATCGATATCCCAGAACAGACTGGTTAAAGAAATTATTAAAGTTTCCAGGTTTTGCTACCAAAAATGGGCTATTTTGGATTCATCCTCTGTATTCATTTCATTGGCATGTACAAATGCGATTATGGAGCAACTCATACCCCATGAAATAGTACCAACAAATTACAAGAGAGATCTCCAGTTTGGTTACCAAGGGCCTAATCCAGTTAGTCAACTGCTAATAAGATATGAAGGATTAGTTCCAAGAACACCGACAACCTAAGTATAGGAATAAGCCTCACAATTAATATTGTTCACTAGGACCACCATCCTAGTGCTATATGTTAGTATTTGTACACCACAAACTTCAATAGTGAAACCATACATTTGGACCATTTGGGAGTATGATAATCCTTAAAAGAAACAATATATATCACACATTCTTGCTGCAATGGAATGGCAGGGAGAAGTTTGAACAAAAGAATTGAATCGAATGAATTATAGGGCAGTTTAAGACCAATGAGACAAAAAGAGGGGTGAGAAGTTGACGGCCATTGGTGGTGTTGTGTGGTGGGGAGATCACCAGTTCAAAAGCTAATCAATACACAGAGAATGAGAGAGACGTGACTTACAACACAGGAGAAGAGAGTCATGAATGGACTTTAAGTTGCCTCCACAGATAAAATCTCAAGTTCAGCCCACCATAGGGGAGAGAGTCTTGGAGTTGCTTGCTCGGGAGAGATGGCAATCAGTTCCCTCAATTTGGAAGTGATCTCCTTCATTGTTGGTCTCTTCCTTGGATCTGGATGGATACATTCTTGGATAACTTCGCAGATCACGTCAAGTTCATTGTTTTTGAAGGACTTAAGTGTTGGGTCAATCATGTAGCTGATGCTGCGCTTGTCATTCAAATATTCAGCAGCCTAAAAGTTTATGATTATATCTTTGGTCAGACACTAGCCATCCCAGTAAATAGGAGGCCTATTCAGATGAATGGCAGAGCAAAGAATTAAAAGAAGTTCTATCACAACCTACCCATTTCTCAACAGGCCCTTGCTCTTCTGAGTATGGAAGCTTTCCAGAAATTATTTCCAATAACAAAATCCCAAACCCGTACACATTTGTTTCTGGATCGGCAAGCGGTGGCAGAGTAGAATGTTCTGATTCACTGTCAGATGATATCTTACGTTTTGATGCAGCTGGTGCGGAGAAACAAATCTCAGCAATCTGAGGGAGGAAACATAAAGAACAAGTAAATTAGCAGAAAGAGTAGCAAAAGATGAATCATGGAGGATGAGAAGTACGTACCTTAGCAGCATAGTCATCAGTTAAATAGATATTATGCGTATTCAAGGTTGAATGTGCTACAGGGGGATTCAGATCATGATGCATATACTGAAGGCAATAAGCAGTTCCCATGATGATCCTCGTCCTTGCACTCCAGTCAAGATGTTCCATTTCTTTAACTGAAAAGACCAACTCTCAAACCTTTACCACTACAATATTTGACTAAACATGAAATAAATATTCCAGGTTGAGTATTACCGTGAAGATGCTCAAAGAGGCTTCCATTTGGAGCATATTCAAACACTATCATCCTACAGAAAGGTTCATTCTCTTCACAGTATCCAAGTAGATTGGCGAAGTTCTTGTGATTAATTCGTGATAGCATATCAATCTGCAATATGGCAAGAAAAACAGGAAGAGTAAGAAAGTCAACCAAAAGGTTTTGATTAAAGCAAAATAAAATTTGTTAAGTAGGAAAACGAAAGAAATGCAGATCTCGAAATTATAGCATCTATTCTTAGGGTGTCATATCTTTAAATTAGCCAACATAAAGGGGACCGACCTTTTTCCTATAAGCCATCTCTGCATTCTTTGACCAGTCCTTGGAAGAAGTAATTGCCGTTGACACAACAGCTATCTCAACTCCACTGGATAGTGTTCCCTTGTATACAGTGCAACCATCAAGAGTTTCAATAATGTTGCTGAAATCCTCACATGCAGTTTCCAGCTCTTGTCGATTAAGCTTTGGAACCCCTGGACATCAAGATTTAAATATTGAAGATAGTTTAACAATAGAAGCAAAACTAAACCTAAGCTGGGTGTCTAAAGCCAAAGGTGTTACAACAACAAAATGACAAATCAAGTTTTTAATCATAATCAATTTGAAGTTCATTATACGGATTTCATATTGTCTTTTCAAAGTACAAGATAAATAACCTGTGACAAATCTTCTCTGCAACTGTCCACTCAGTCCAGTCTTCCAAGGACCGATGGTTGTTGCTACTCGCTTCCGGAAAACAAAGAACAGACCAGCAAAAACAATGAGCAAGACAGCGACAATTGGAATGATTAAGAAATAAATCCATGTATTTCCTGAAGACGGAGACTGTGGTTTAGTTCCCGTCCCGACAGCCTCACTTGAGGAGTTGGTTTCTTTTGGTGGAGAATCAGCTGGAGGAGACAGAGGCTTCTTTTTGGCATTTGGTACAGCTGGGAAGGACCCACTACTTCGGGTAGTTGGAAGCGCAATGATCTGTTGAGAGGCTAAGCCACCACTAGCAGGTGCAGCTGCGAGATTAATAGACTGATCAAATAGTCTACGGCGAGCAAATTTGACAATTTCTACATTTTGGACCAAGTATGGCACAGATGAACCTGCTCAGTGCAAAAATTATGTCATTGTCTCTCCAAGTATAATTGTTTCTGTTCTATAAGCCATGATTGGAGAAATCATTTCTACTCACTTAATGACTTATCACAGCTACCGTCTCCAAAGCCATTTAGAAAATGCTTTCCAAGTTTAAACCTAGTAAGAAAGGATGAACAGTTTCAGAAAGAAGAAAGCAATAGAGCCCATTATGATGTAAATATAACACATTGATCTGTAACATCAACAAAGACAAGAATGTTAACTCCATACTGTTGCAGCCGTAAGGAGTTGAGATAATCTGTTAAAGCTCCTTTAATTGGAATTATAAAAGAACCAGCTCCGTTCAGTCGTTTCAGACCACTCTGCCACATGCTGTCAAATAGAAACAGTAAGATCAAAAACATAGAAGAAGCTTAACTGCCTTCATCATCAATCACAGTAAGCAAATTAGAAAAAGATAATTCAAGCATGGGCAGACAAAACCAAATGAAAAGAAGCTAGTTGGACTTCCAAATGATTGTGGACTGAATTTGCACAGCCTACACATTTTTCAGGAAATGATATTGAGATTCATTTAAAGATAACAGTCACAGCATCACCATTTTCGAAACTCAACATTCTGTTTTGTTTAAAATCACCTTCTGCTAAATTTTTTTGTCAGAAAGCTTCAAGAAGTTAACATTATTCAATACTCAGATCCAGAAAAATTAGAAGGAAATTAGAGCTTTACTATGTTTAATCATATGAGACATAATTGATACTCAGATTCAAAGTGCTAAAGAAGGGACTTGAATGGGATCTCAGTTTAAAAGAACCAACTGCACACATAGAACATCAAATATCTTATATAATTCCTGATTAACTCATTCTGACCTTAGTTTATGAATCATAGTAAAAAGGGAAAATTTTGAAAGAAGCACTTACCAATGCCCTAACTTTCGATTTACACAGCTGATTCTAGTGGGTGCTGCAGATGCAAGGTCTTCATCAAATTGCAATTCAGAGAGCTGGCTAAGATTCCTTATCTCGGGAGGAATGCCACCCTCAATATTATTGTCACAAAGCAACCTATGAGGAGAGACTATCTCAACAGAGAAAAAAAAAAGACATAATGTCCAGCAGTTTAAACAATGAAAGCTAACTCACAAGCAATTCAGTGATGTTAATTTTCCAATTTCTGCTGGTACCGTTCCACTTAGGTTATTATCCCTTAAGTCCAGTAATTCCAGTTTCGCAAGTTCTCCAATCTCTTTAGGAATGGTACCAGAGAAATGATTCTTGAAGAGAATACTGTTAATGAAAACAAAAAAAGAATTATAAAGCTAAATTAGATTGGCATGCAGCAATCTGTATAGTATATAACGGCGTAAAAAGAATGCAAAATGATGAGATTATTGTATAAAGATCCTCAAAGTTAATAAATCTAGAACACCATCTCAAGAAATATCAAAATCAATTATGAGGCATATAACCAAAAATTATGACAGAATCTAACATCAAACAGAGCATTGTTCAGATACAATTCAAGGAAACAAGATTAACAGATAGTATAAAGACAATAATATCAGACTTGCATCATACAGAATTTATATTTGATACAAGATAGGACTTCTGCTGAACATGGAATACAAAATGGGAATTGTAATACCGTGAAAGCCAGATCTAAGAGGAAAAGGTGATACTAAGCAGGCCAGTTGAAAACAAAATGAATTATCATTTGCACAATAATTCAAACAAAACCTGAGCAAGATGAAAAGGCAGGTTGAATGAACTAGATCCATAGATTACACAACCAACTAGCCTAAGAAATTAAGCGAATCATAATGGAATGCCAAAGGGAAGATAAGGGCAGGCTCCAATTGATGAAGATGTTGATAATGGAAAACGATCTAAGCTCCATGATATAATTGCTAAAAGAAAATTTGATGCTGCAGTAGTCTAGCAGCAATATCTAGTCATATAGCCTACATGTCTAGCCCCACATGCACAAACTCTAACTTTCTTAAGCACTACATCATTACAGAAAACAATTGAATAACCTCCCAAAGGAAATTTTCTGAAGCAGCAGCAATATATGTGTTTGTGTGTGGGATCAAAATCAGGAGATGTAAGCACATCATTGTGAACGGAAGAATCAGTAAAATCCCAATCTTAATCAATTTTAAGAAACATCAAAGTCATGAATCCTTACAGAGATCTCAAGTGAATAAGTTTTCCAAGCTCAGGTGCCAATGTCCCTTCCAAAGATTGGCTGTTGAGATCCCTGAAAGCATACCACAGAAGATTAATTAACTTCATTGATCAGTTTCCACCCATGTAAAATCCAAGACCAAGAAATTCTACAATCAAATAGTAGTATATCATTCCATCAAAGACGCAACAAAATCATCATTTGTAACACTACGAAAATTCCTTCATTCCAGAACGCTCTATAGTAAAGATGATGCTTGAATATCTCAAACGAACACTCAATAGCAACATAGAGTGTAAAAACTCTATCAAGTTAAACAACAATAGGGACTTACAGTATCTGCACTTTATCACCTACACAATGAACACCAGACCATGAGCAAGGATTACTGTCACGGGGATTCCAATCAGAAAAGGCACCAAAGGGATCAGAATTCACTCTGGCCCGGAAGGCCAGCAAAACCAGTCCTGCATTCGTACACGCATTAAATTTACGTATCAGAATAGCACCTTTCGTAGGCTAACAAGATACATCATTACAGACAAAAGAGTACACAAAATTTACCCTCATCATTAAGCGACCAACACCGCTGAACTTTAAGACCAATAACCAAAACCAAGAAGATTAAAACATTAAATCCAATTAGCTGCCATCTAACCCCCATTGCTTGATGGACCAAATAGGATAGTGGAGGTGGTAGCAACAATAATATCTACCCCCAGCCAGGACTCTATGGAATATCGCCGGGTTTCCTATTCAAAACCAACCCCCTTCAACTCACAACAATCACACCAGCGACAGCGAAACCAACTGCTGTTACAACCCAGATGGACGCTTTTAATTTACATAAACTACAAACTTACAGAACTACGTTACAATAAAGCGGAAAGCTTCGACTTTTGACGAAGAAGATCATATCAGGGTCCCTCATATTTACTTTTAATTTATCTCTCTTAGACTCTTGACTACAAAAACCGCGTAAGACGGGTCGCCAGGCTTTCGTTTTCAATTACTGGGCGCTGGAAAACCATGCAAGAGAGAACAACGAGAGAATGTAAATAAGAACAATAAGCAAGGGGCTATAATGGAAATGGTCCACAAACATAAAGATAGATACAAGAGAATCGAGGAATGCCCTCGGCAGCAAGCAACCCAAAAGAAAAGGCAAAAGGGCACGGGGGATTACCACAGAAACAAGGAGAAAGGACGTGTGGTTGCTGCTGTTGAGGCAAGTAATTTGATATTTTGGTTGAGAATATGAATATTGTAATTGATTTTCTTTTCTACCAAACGAGAAGGATTGAAATATTTCTTCAAGAGAAAGAAATGTAACGAAATGGTGGGGTGGTGGGGAAGATAGCTTGATGGATAGATCGGAAAAAAAAAGGCAGCAACCAAAAAAAAAAAAGAAAGCAAGAATCTTTTTAACCCTTTTTTTCTATTACTGCCTTTTACAGGAAGATCTCAGAGGATCGCTTCGACCATCTTCAGCAGCGTTTTCCTTAAATCTGTTAATAATTTTACGTCGCTTCCCCAGAAACTCTTTCGCTTTCTTCTCGAAATATAATCGCTCAGGCTCTTTCTCTAACCCCCACCACATCCACCAGCCACCCCCACAACCTGTGTGTTGTTTCCGTTTTTCATTTTCCTTTTTCTTAATTTCCATCATTTATGTTTATTCCCCTCTTTTTTAGCGAAGAAGAGACTTTCGTGGGCCCCGTTGCTAAGCATGTTCGTGCCTGCCTCTATCTTAAAGTTGGTGGAAATTAAGTATTTCCATATCCGATCCCTCGTCACCCTATTTCTATTTTGTGGGCTCCATTGTTAGTATTAAATCGGTATATAATAAATAATAAATATCCCTAAAAAATATATATAAAAATTACAAATATAAATAAAAATATAGTATAAAATAAAATATTTTATTAAAATAAAAACGTATTAATAATACCTATTAATATATAATAAACTAACAATATAAATTTTAAAATAAAAATAAAAATAAAATTATATTTATGTATTATTTTTTTAAAGGCTCGTAAAAATTAAAGTATATTTAATAAAAATGACTCGAACTTTTTTTAATATTCTTTAAACATAAATTTTTATCGTTTAAATATTATTGTTTAACGCGTTCTTAAATTTTCTTAAATAAAATTACTTATATATATTAATTAATAATTCAATTTAATTAAACAAACTTATGATAAAAATAATAATTAATTAAAATTTTTTATTAAAATATGTGGAGATAAATAAAGAATCACAAATATAATTTATTAGTAAGAATAAATAATTTTAGTAGATAAAAATAGTAGTTTATTTTTAACAATTATAATTCAAAATAAATGTTTAATTAAAATATAAAGAGGTAAATAAAGAATACAAATATAATTTATTACTTAAATTATTTAAGAGAATTAAAATGAAAAAAATTTAAAAATCAAAAGAGTTTTTACTTTTGAGAGTTAAAAATCTATACTACTTATAACAATACATGATTGCTCATCTTCTAACGATCAAACTATTATCATTCAGATTTCAAAGCAACTATTAGCATAGGAGCTTAAAAAATTGATGCCTATTGAATGGATCACCAACCATCAAAAAGTGTTTCGCACGCCTGATCACACATGCTTTATACTAAAAGTTAAAGAAAATATAGACAAAGTTAACAATAAATAAATAGAATTAATAGACAGTATTTCCATAACTTCTTCATTGACTATAAGCCTGTGAATACTTTCCTTCAAGATACAAAATTTTCTCTTCCAAAGATAAGTACTCGGGTAGACCCGTAGTCAAGAGGCAGCTTTGAGACTTTGATGCTCGTGCTAGGTCCTACGCGTTTAGAAAGATTAAACTGGTTCATATTTATTGTCAAGATTTCAAAATGGTTGCATTATTGCGACAATGATACGCCAAAGGGGCATTTGTTATTTGTCTGATATTTGCTGTATGTGCCGTTACGTGATGGCAAGAAACGTCAGTAACTCTCACTTTCTGAATGCGCCCTGAAGTCTCAATACGCAAGTCTCACGCAACGTCCTTAGTGACAGTGTCGCTATCGTTTCCCGTGAATTAATCTGACCCTTTTTCTCCTTGCTGCCACTCCAATCTTGTGATTGTCATTTGCCATTAATGTCACCGTTAGTTAAGCGTTGGGCATTAAGAATAAATATTGTTATTTGTTATGAAAACAATATAATTGTATTTCTTAACCCAGAAAACAATACAGGTAAATATTGATGACATATCCTAACAATGTGAATAGTTTAAAGTTAAACAACTAGCTCTAAGTTGTTCAAAGTGAAACAACTTGCTCCATCATTCTTAAACATCAATATAATTTACTATATAGACAAGTATAAAATTAGCATGCTATTGACTTATGAAGTTCTTCAAATTCAATTAGCATATTTTCACATACCCTATTTACATATACTAAGATTCTTATTTCCATTTGTATCTTAGTTTTCTTTCATTGCTTAAATTCAAAGTAGTAGTTTGCAATATTAATTAAAAAGCATAGTTCTAAAATTAGCTTATATAATAACTGTAGGTTTTCATGAAATTTAATAGTTGTTACTTGTGGTCAAAATTTTGTAAAAGGAAACAAACTTAATTATATCATAAGCCATGTCAATTTGCCTTAGGTGGAGACATATTTTATACATAATATTAAGATATATGTTGATATCTTATTATTTAATTTTGGATATTATTTGATAATTAGACTTATTGGATTTATGTGAGACTCTTTTAAGATAAGTTTGATAAGGTTTAAAATCCTAATCAATATGAGGTTTAATGGATAACCTATTTTGGGGATAATGATTATCTAAGGAAGTAAATTTTTGGAGATTTGGTTTTGATTTTTGCAGCTGAATTTTGGTTGGGTTTTTCGTGTATAGTGGGCTGATGTGTTGTTGTTTTTGGAGAGAAAAAATGATAGACTTTGTATGACCTAGATGTTGGGATTTTGATAAGTTTCACCAACTGCTTTTGTGGGATACTATTCCAAGTTTGTGTTGCAACTTTTAGACTAGGACTTCACGATCTTGTAGTTGATTTTATCGCACATGATGTTTTTCTCTCTGCAGCTGTATATTCCTCTATTTTTGAATAATTATTGAGTGTTACAGAGTTGTTCTTTGTGTGTGATTTTTGCTACATATTCTCCATCTCTTGAACAATAACAATAGGTTGTGCAGCAGGTTAGATGTGTTGATTTTAGCAGCTGAATTTTTTGATGTATGCGTGAACTCTTGGTGAATGTCTTATTGTTCATGGAGTGCTACTTTAGTTGTTGTCGATTGTGAGTTGTGGTGTGAGAAATTTCCAGAAGTCCTTGTAATAATTACAATTGTTATTCTTGTTCGATAGTGTGACGTTTATTAGGTGGATTGGGTACGCTTCTGGTGGCTGTCAATAGTGCTGGTTGTGGGTGAAAAATTCCAGCAAGCGTCGTGAATTTTGTAGCTCCGTTATTTGCAACGTTTCGATGAAGAAATGTGTATTTTCATTGTTGATTTTTCTGCTACTATGGGTGTGATGTTCCGATATTAATATTGAAAGACTACAACAAATTTACTAGTGGACAACTTTCCGATCTTTCATTGAAGGAGCTAGAATTATTAGGAAAGTTATCTTTCTTTTCTCAAGTGTATTTTTTATGTTGGTTATTATTTAATCACTTGAGTTGTTTATTTCACTTTATTATTATTAAACATTATTGAAAAAATCCTCTGTTGAGGTTAGCATGAGTCGGTCATGTTATTGGGATTGAAATTTTTTCAGGGGGTATGAGGACGAGGGATAATGTCAATAGTTGGGTGAGTCAGTTCTATAATGCCTTGAGTAAAACGATTGTTGTTCTTTGGTGAAAGTGATTAAGCTGGGTGAGGGCCCTGTGGGCATAGGCAAAGTGTGTCGAACTGCGTTACCAAATCTCAGGTGTTGATTTGTTTATTTTGCGTTTAATTTTTCTGCTTTCGAATGTGATAGAAACAACTACGGCTGAACCAAAATTTTTGTGAAACTACATTCTTTTAGATTTTCACTTGACTTGTTCATTATGTTTGATGCAAGGTTATGTACAAAGAAGCTTAGTTTTGATATGAAGTTATTGTTTTCTTTTTTAAAGAGAAATGGATGAAAGTTTAATTACCCTTAAATATTCAATCTATTCATGAAGATTCAATGAGCAAGCTTTGGCTCATGCAAGATTGATTTCCTAGTATAAAAAATATATTATATGTTTGTATTGTGACAGACATTTGAAAGGTTGGGGAATCATTAAGTTAAAAAAAGAATTATTTAGCTAAGACCAAAGGTGATGTGAAATCTTACATGAAAGTTAGTCATGATATAAAATAATAGATAAAAACTTCTCTTAAAGATTATAAAAATGAGAAAGAAACAAAGAAAAAATAATTATGAAATGAGAATTGGAAGTTCATTTTGCATTTATGAGGATAATATTGACAATCCTGAAGCTAGCATTCCTACATAAGAATAAGGGATTAGTTCAGTTGATATTAGGAAAAGAAAAAGATAAGTGCCTAAACTATTTACTCCAAAAATAAGTCCTGAAACTCAGCCTTCTATCCGAATTGAATTATAATATAAAGAAGTATTTCATAATGAGAAAATAATAATTGCTATATGGTCGCATAACGTAGGTGTGTAATTCGATGCTACTTAATATTACTGTTACCAACCTATGGTAGATGTTATTTTATCTTATGATTTAAGGTTTAAAGCTCCTTCAATTGAATATTATAGAGGTAATCTTCTGAGCAACTCTTTTAGTGAAATAAAAAAAAGTTATTTAAATGAAAGAAGAAAGACTTGAGCAACTTATAGTTATTTAATTATATGTGACCGCTAGCCAAATAGGAGACTTGAGTCTATAAACTTTTTGCTTTATTTGGCTCAGGGGATGATATTTTGAACTCAATTGATACATCAAACCTTGTAAGAAATGTCAATGCTTAGTTGCAGATATTTAATAAAGTTATTGTTGAATAAAGGGAAGTTTAAATCGATGTTTTAATGATAACAAAACATAAGTACTACTAATTAGTTTATTATTTTGATGAGACGGAATATGAGAACAAGACATTGTCATAAAGATGGTTTATGAAAGAAAAGACGAAGTTTGCAACTTTCAATATCAAGATCAAGTCAAACATAGAACAAGATGAAGATATATCAAGATTATTTTATATTATTTATTACTACTTGTAAGCTTACCTTGGTTGATTTGATAGTCTAAATGGCTCACTATGCATAAACATTTCATTTCACTTCAATGAAGCAATTTGTTTTAACAGAAAAACTTTTTGACCTTTTTTGATAAATCTCTTGATATTTCAAGCACTTTTTAGGGAATATTTTGGAAAGTGTTTAAATCATAATTTCATTATTCAAATTAGTTTTGAACATTTGAAGTTGTTAAAATCATATTTTTGAAGTGATTGGTTAACCTATATGAGTTAGTGGTCAACTAATATAGATTAAAGTTAAAAAAATTTGATATATGATATGGTTGATCTCTACCCTATACATCTGACAGGCAAGTGGACCTATCGAACTATAGTATAGTGTCAATGAATACCAGACTACAGGCACTAGTAATAACCTCTTTTCTATTATCTAACTCACAAAATAGGGTGGTAGTTTAATTAAAACTAAGCTATAGTTTAAAAAAACCAATAAACAAGAATGTAGATGACATTAAGATTAATTAATATCAAATAACTAGTACCTAGGTAATGAATCCCCTAAGATTTCTTAATTATTAACTCTTTATTATGCAATTCAATTATTGATTATTAGACCGTAAAAATTCCCATCTTTTATGAATATCTTTCTTAAGACTTTTACCAACTAGTCTTTGGTTGATTAAATATATTTCTATTGAAACCCTCGATTTATGAATTTTACTATTAGGTTTGATCCTAATCTAGAAAATTTATGTTTACCTATCTCTAGGTTTGGATGCAACTTCTTCCCATTATGGTAGATCTATTCTTACAAAATAATTTCTTAATTTCAAATATATGAAATCATGCATTGAAGTAATATCCTAGACATATTAATTTAAGACTTAAAACATACAATTGAATTGTAATGAATCGATAATTAAATTGCATTAAAATGAATCAAATCACAAGATGCATCTCAACTTAGTGTTCATCCTACCTAGGCAATAAAAAAATTTAGTTTATAATAATAGAAAAAATAATCAAAAGTACAAAAACAAGAATTAAAAAGAAGAGAATCCATTCTATATCCTTTTTTTCTCTAGTTTAATCCCTTGAAAATTTGATGGAAGAGTATTCTCTATTGGATCTCTAATGTAATCTTTGTATTTCTACTTTCATAGGTTTAGGAGTGTGTTTAGAACTCCAAGCCTCCTTTCTAACTTCAATTGTAACTGTTTCTCTCTTTAATTAGCCTTAATAAGTGCCTTTTATATTATGAAATTAGGTTTTCTAGTATGGACACAATTAGTTACGTGGTTGTACGCATGACCATGTCCTTAAAAAACTTTTCAAAATCACATGTAGACATTTTGTTAAGAGCTTACACAAGATAGTGAACACGACCGTGTTCATCATTGCCCGTGTACGTGGCTTACACTGGCATGTCCACTTTTATATAAGTAAAACAACATTTTCAAAGCTGTACATGCTCAGAGGGACTTACGCAACCCTTCACATGATCATGTGTATGATGTGTATGAGCGTTTCCTTCATCAGTATGAATGTGTCCCTCCAAAAAAACTCTAATTCCTCCATTTTCTGTCCCAATTTTGCCTTAATTCTTCTCCTTTTGATCAATGAAGGCTATTGACACCTAATAACTCACTAGAAATAAAATAAGTACAAAAACAATAAAAACTCTCAAATAATTAAGTAAAAAAGGTAAACATAAAGCTAAAAACATAGTCTATTAAGCATTTATCAAACTTCCATACACTTAAGCTCTATTTGTCCTCAAGAAAATCATAATACAAATTATTAGACGTAAAAAAACAATCCATCCCTTATTAACATCAATCTATCCATCCACATCTAAATTATTATATCATACAAACAAAATTAGCCTAAAATTAGACTTCAACTATCATAGAACAAACTTTCATAAGAGAATACCAACAACAATTAGATTGATAATTTCAAAAATCGAAAGCACAAATTCCACACACTCACAAAAGATTCACTCAATGTACTCAAAATGTTTAGGGTGGAAAATATACAAATTCTCATATCATTACATAGGGGGATTCTTAACCATACGTTTGCAATAAAATTACATCTCCACCACTAATAAGTAAAATAGAAACAAAAATAAAAAAATATTTTAAATAGGGTGTAATGAAGCTTTAGTGAAGGTATAGTAGGGATAATTAAAAGGGTAATAAGGTGAAGGAAATTTAAATAAACAAGATTATACAAAACTTGGTTCTTCCTAGTATAAGTCATTTAAGAAAAAACTTCATTGGCATAACAATAATTGCTCTCACTCTGCATTTTTTTTCTTCTTTTTCAATATGCTCGTAACAAATAATTTTCAACTTGAACTTCAAGCAACTTTGGAGTGAAAATAAAATTACAACAATAATAAGAAACAAATTTAACAATCACCATATACCAACAATCACAAGCACATTAGACCTTCTCTTTAAAATTCATCAATAGAACCGAAGTTTTAAGTGATCAAGTAAAAGTAAATCCTTTAAGGTTCAAAAATTGATGAAAAGTTTTCAAGAAAATAGGGTAATTGGCTATCAATGTGGCTATAATCAATCAAAGAAAAGGTTAAGTCTTAAAAGTCGTTACTCCTGAGGATAAAAATATAGTAGGTAATAATCAAAGAAAATATGATAAAACAAATGGTTAAATGTTTAGGTGTTTTTATCATTCTAATGCCTTTAGTTTAACAATTTGGTCTCAATATGAATAATAAAAGCAAATTCTAAAATCATCTAACTATGCATAATAAACAAATAAAAAATAATAATAGAGCATAAACTAATGATATTGTTAATGAAATTAACAAGTAATATTTTTGGAAAAGCCTAAACCTCACTATGTTAGGTTGATCATATATATATAATTAGGAGTTACCGTTATAATAGGAAAATGTATATGTGAGTCAATCATGGGATAACTTCTATATCCCATGATTTACTTTATCACGTTATCACATCCTTAACACCCCCTCAAGCTGGAGCATAAATATCAACAATACCGAACTCGTTACATATATAATCAACCCGATTCCCCACTAATGATTTGGTATAAACATCTACTAATTGCTCTCTAGCTATCACATGACTTAATGAAATCAAAATTTGTTGAACTTTTTTCCTGATAAAATGGCAATCAACTTCAATGTGCTTGGTTCACTCATGAAAAACATGATTCTTAGCAATATGAAGAGTTACTTGATTATCACATCATAACTACACTGGACTTATGTAAACGATGCCTATCTCATCAAGTAGTTGTCTTAGCCACATCAACTCACATGTGGCTTCTGACATAGCCCTGTTTTTCGATTCAACACTTGATCTAGCTACCACTATTTATTTCTTACTCTTCCAAGAGATCAAATTCCCTCCCATAAACACACAATAACCTGAAGTGGATCATCCATCACTCAGAGACCTGCCCAATATGCATATGAAAATGCTTCCTATGATCATGATTTGAATAGAGTATACCTTTTCTAGGAGCTCGTTTTAGATTTTTCAAGATATTCATTAGTGCATCCTAATGAGCTATACATGGTGTACTCATGAATTGACTTACTATACTCACACAATAAGCTATATCTCATAGTGATATAATTAAGTTTTCTCACTATTCATCGATATTGCTACAATTCCTAAGTTTTAAGAACATATTTTCTTTGGCAAATAAATATTCCCTTTTTTACATCTTGATACTTTAATGCCTAAGAAATATTTGAGTTTCCCTAAATCTTTTGTTTGAAATTGACTTTGTAGAAAGTATTTAAGCATTTGTATGCCTCTCTCATCACTATCTATGATAATTATATCATCCACATAATATGTTATAACTGGGAGTTAATGTTATAATAAGAAAGTGTATCTATGAGTAAATTATGGGATAACTGCTATATATCATGATTTACTCTATCACGTTATTACATCCTTAATAGATATACTTGCTTGTTGGCTCAAAAATCACAATTAGGCTTCATATATGTAAATAATATGCAATTTTCATTCCCATTAACTATTTCAATGATTATTAAAAATATGAGTTATAGAAGAAAGTCTAATCTAACTTTCATCCTTTTGCATACTAATTTAACTCAATAATCAATAATACCCTAAAGTGTTTCAAATAAGATTTAACTAAATCGGGATGTCATTTAATAAAAACATTTAAGAAAATTGAAAATTTTCCTATTAACGCCTTCCCCACGCTTAAACTGTATATTGTCCCAATGTACACAATAAAAGCACTAAAAAAATATAATATCAAAGAAAACATAAAGTGGGAAAGGAATAATAAATTGGTATCTCCCTGAACAATATATTATATAATTTCTAAACTCATTGTAATTTCCATGTGATGTTGAGTACAACCATCCTTGCTATTGAGGCCCAATGGCTTTGCTCTTAACAACATATCTTCCCAGTATTATGTTGGTAAAACAGCCTTTGACTGCTACTGTTCATTCCTACTGTGCTTCTTCGTTCTTTGGCCTTCGCCCCTGTGTTTACCTTTTCTCCT
>JAOSBL010000002.1:32383321-32400767 GCA_027568915.1 Erythroxylum roraimae | reverse complement strand
GACGTCTTTATACACGTCGTAAAATGTTAGTTTTCCACGACGTCCTGGATACGTCGTTAGAACGTCTCAATCCCTGACGTTTGCTTCAGACGTCGGAAAATGTTTGAACCTTTCCTGACGTCTTTTAAAACGTCGAAGAATACCTGGTCCTTCAACGACGTTTACCAACAGACGTCGTAGATCACTAATGCCTACCCTACCTTCCACGACGTTGTTTGCGACGTTCTAATAGACGTCGAGGATAGGTTTTCTACGACGTCAAATTGCCTTTAGCGACGTTTAAAAAACGACGCAAAAGGCCTCCTTTTCTTGTAGTGACGTTTCATCTAAAACGAAAATTTTTATTTCTTTTGACTATATGCAATAATATTTAGTTTTTTTAGTCATATTTATGAACCAAATCATTTATAATAAAGAAATACTAAACAACATCTTTTTTAGATGAAAATATAATGAATTATTAACTAAAGGGTATCACGTTAATTTCTGTTAAATATAAGAGGTTTGGTGATGGCTTTTAGCTTATATGAGATAAATAACATTAGGTGAAACCATATAGAAAATTGATATAATTAACCCTTTCTTAGAAGTTTTGATAACATAATGGAGCATATGCCATAATATAAATATAATGTAGAAGCTAAGAACAAAGTAATTTGGATGGGTCATTTTCAAAGAAGTTCACCAATACATCTTGTCTAAATCTATTGAGGACGTTTGGTTAAAAAACATCCTAGTAGAAACTAGTGTGGTTCAATGGGAATTCTCCTTGTACAGGGCTTGAGGCTATACTATAAGTTGGTCTGAACTTTTGCAATAGGCAGAAGAAATGCGTTTCACTTATGAAGAAAATTTTGAAGTTTTCAAACTAGTCTTTAGTTGTAGTACTTATTCCAGAGAAAGAAATACATGCATTTTTCAAGAAAACTATCAAGATCACCAAGCTTTAACAGTAAACATCCTTAATTGAATAGAGAAATTATCCTAATTCATGGTATCTATAGACTCGAGTCCTTCTCTGTCTGATATCTAAGATGTGAGTTGATATTGCACTCTTTTAGCTGGACGATGTAAGATATGTGAACTACTTACTCCCAAAGCTTTGGACTTTTGTTGTCTTCTCTGATTTTGTTGTTTATTTTCAGTGTTTTAGTTTTGATGTCTTGGAGTAGTTGGTGCTCGAAGACCCGGCCCTCATACCAACTACCATTGTATTTTTATTTATTTTAATACATTTTCCTTACAAAAGAATTACAATAATCCCTCCTTTATCATCTTTGTTACAGCTTGGTTTTGTCCTCTGGTCCTATAAGTTATGGTTTCAATTTCGCTGCAGTAGGAATTTGTTGACGGCTGGTCTACTTTTGTCTTGCATCGATGCTGGAATCACTTTACGCTTTTCTCCCACCAATTTCAGTCCTTTCTCTGCAAAGCTGCTTTGTTTCAACAGTGTTTTGTTTTGCTAAAAAAGTTTGAACAATTTATAGTAACACCTATGTATTCGATCACCTATATATGCGTCCTCAAACAAGTTTCTCTAGCAACTATTAAGTTTTTAATATACTCCATTTTATAAAATTGCCTGAATTTTATATGATATAAATAGGATCAACCATAAAGTTAATTTAAATTGTTATATAGACTTTTAGATAATATTTTAATTTGTATTCGATGTAATAACAATAAATGTTTTCTTTATTGAAACTTATATAACAATTACATTGACACATGATGCATTCATTATAAACAAATACAACACTGGATATGAATTTAATGCTTAATATTATCTATGGCAAAAATAAAATAAAATTGAGGACTGCATTGACTATCCCGTTTGATTGAAAATTTATGAAGCAACATATAAGAAGTCCTTTACTATTGCCCACATTGACATAATGAATCTGATTTTTTTTTCAGTACTTCTCGTGTTTGAAATTGATGTTTTTGGTAAGAAATTACTGAAAACGATCCCTGCCCACTTCATCTGAACGCAATAGTACCCAATTTGACTCGCTTCTAGACATATACAACAGCATGTTAACCATTAGAATCCAGGCGTCGTTCCTTTGGCAAAGACATTTATAAATTTCAAGTCAGAAACATAAATCAAAGTCATGGCACACCACACAAATTAACGACAAATTTGTGGACGCAAGCAACTGTAACCATCGATAGAGAATTGGTGTTCTTCACAGGGGAAGAAAGTCTTTGTTTAGGTGAGAAGAAAGTGACAGGTTGACGAAAGAAATAGTCACCCGCCCCCCTCACAATCATTTTATCAATGATTATGTAACCTAATAAAATATACAAACAAAAGGAAAGTAACTATTTTTGACTTTAACACAATAAAGGATGTCCATTGCACAGTTCAAACAATTTAGACAATCTCGAGAGAAAGAGAGAGAGGTCTCAAGTTCATGGCTAACTATCCACGAAAGGTGCAAAAGGGTCTAACAGTCATTTGAATAATGTTCATTGTCAAACATCCCGTGTTGGTGACCTGGAACTCGTTGATTATTTTCTACTTTAATTTATGTGCTGAAATAGATGCATAGCGTCATGGAAGTCCAATAATATATGATATTCTGAACCAACCTTGATGAGTTTGATACCATGCTTATTCAATGAAACAAAACAACCCAGTAACCCTAGTATTAGCTCCTTCACACTCCCTCTATCTTCCCGATCTCTTTACCCTCCACGAATACCGAGGAATTATTACCATTTCTACTCTCTTTATCACAAAGTCTCTCGGAGTCGATACGTATAAGGTATAGACAATCCGAGCCTCAAGTCTGAAGGCCGAAGGTCGGTGCTGCTTCAGCATAGCACTAAGTGGCTTGCAACTTCTTATTCAGGAAGACAAATGTTTGTTGCTTTTCGATTCTTTATCTGCCAGGTTAAATACTTGTAAGTAGTAGGTCCTTTAAGATCTCTTACAATTGAACTGAGTTAGCATGTGTTTTTTCTCTCTCTCTCAATTTATAGTTCCCTCAACTTTCCTGAACTTCCGTGGCGTCTTAATTTGCAGTGACTGTAGCTTACTGATCATCCCATGTGATTCCATAATTTTGCATATTTAAAGGGAAATACTCTTCCTTCAAAAACTAGAATTTGTTAAACAAGCAGCTTCTTCTCCATGAAACTGTCATGCGTATTTTGTACATATTTTATGAACCAAAAGACTATTGAAAGACAATTTCTTTTTCCTCTCTTCTAATTCCCATATCTCAGTTTGATCATACCTTTTGTCTTGTACTCATGCAAGGTATTGGTTTTTATGCTCAAAAAATTAGCAATTAATACCACCCGTAAAGATTTCTCTAAAAGAGAGGGCAGAAGAAAAATTATTTCTCATCATTTTTATTTCTGGTGTATAATTGTGTGCAGCGTGTACTATGCGGTATTCTGGATTAATATTTTTCAACTTGTACTTAATATTTCCTTGTTATGAGCCAAATTGGGAGGATTCTGTTGGTGATAAGTTCGTTTGTTGTTAGCTTATTTTGGGAAAGGAGCCCCCAATCTCTCAAGTTTCTCCCATTCTCAAGCTTGAATTGATGCTTTAAAATATGGAGAGAGCATAAAATTTCTGGAATTTACGAAGTTTTATATATTTCACATGTTTTATCTTCTGTAAACTTACAACTATCCTCTTAAGTGTCAATTCTCATAGCATGATACATTCACTTTTAGCAATCAGCTAATATTTCATGGCCATAATATAACTAATGCATGGGAAGTTCTACATTACATGCATCAAAAAAATTTCAGAAACACAAAAAGTTATATAAGAAAGTATCAATTTCATTAGAAACAGGATTTCCAAGGCTTCAGAATTGTCATAGTTGCTTGTTACTCCTCCCTCTAAATCATATACTTTAAATGTAAGTTTTCATATATGTTAAGCTCAACAACAATTCCTATTTATGATAATTTCTATTAAATTCTTTCAAATGGATTTTCTTGAATATAAATAGTTTTTGAACTAGTTGAGGCTATTAGGAATATATATTTGATATTTCTCTAACAAGCTATGATATACATAACTGTACTCACCCACTTTACAGATGATCGTTGCAGCCTTAAGAAAAAATTTATGGGATAATTCCAAAGACAACTTTTAAAGCCATGTTGTAATGAGAGTTGTGAAACTAGTCTTGTGATACTTGATCTGCAAATTTGATAGAATTTGAAATTATAATAGTCATTAAAGATTTTTTTTCATAAAATTCGATAAAGTTAATGTGTAAAGTAAGTATCTCTGAGAAGCTTCAAATCATAGGTAGTACATAATGTTTTTCTTTTCTCCTGATCTTTTGTGTTGAGTATTCAACCCTATTTTGAGACTTTTGGTGATCATAGAAGCCTTTAAGGTTTGGGGGAATGAAGACCAAGTGAAGACAGGATAGCAAAATCTCTTCTGGAGAGATACACCACCGTCTAGAGTGTTACACACCCATGTCTTGATTTACATAGTCGTGTGGATCAACTATGTAAGTCTCTATAAGTGTGTGAAGGAACATGTGAAGATCAAAGATATACATGGTCATGTCCACATCCGTGTGAAGATACACGGCCATGTGTGGAGACCATGTAATTGTCTATAACTATGTATAATTGTGAGTGAGATAGTGCTGAAGATACTGTGTAAGTGACCGTGTATAATGCAAAAAAATTATTTCATGATATAAAAGATAAAAATACGTAAGTTTTTGCAAAAAGTGTAGTCATAACATCCAAAAGAGAGAAAAAATAGATAAAGAGCAAATAATGTTATATTCTTATCCTTGTTTGATTAGTTTTGGGATTGGTTTGAATAATTGTTGATTAAGATATCAACTTTAACTTTAATCCTGAAACTTTATCAGACAACTTGTTTGATAGATCAACTTTTCTTTGTAAATCCTTCTTGACTATAGTGGATTTGCTTATTAGTTTGTCCCATGGGTTTTTCCTCTACACTGGAGAGTTTTTCACATAAATCTTAGTATTTGTTTTATCGTTAGTTTTCTTATTCTTGTATTGTTTACTGCTGCAAGTTGAAGAGTTCTTTCTTGTCATTGATATTTGGTTTATTTTTCAAATAGTTGTATTATTGTCACCCTATAAGGGTATCAAAACCATCATAATGGAAGGTGGAAATAACTATATGGTCAAGTTAACAACATCAAATTACACAATTTGAAGGCCCATGATAGAGGACCTTCTGTATTGCAAGGATCTCTTTAATCCTATTGATGTGGATAAAGGTGTGAAGGATGATATTCCTTTAAAACCTGAAAAGAAGTTTGATAGAGAATGGGAAAAGATGATGCAAAAAACTCTGGGCACTATTGGACAATGGATTACTGTCATCATATTCAAGCATGTGTCTTAAGAAACAACTCCTTTTGAGCTATAGAAGAATCTAAAAGTTCTATATGAAAGGAATACTACTCATAACAAGGCTTCTCTGATTAGGAGACTTATGAAATTGAAGTTGAAAGCTGAGAAATCAGTGTTGGAGCATCCGAGTGATTTTTAGGACATAATCAACAAGCTTACTGCAATGAAGATCATTCTTGATGATAAGCTTCAAGCTTTATTCATGTTTTGTTTGTTACCGAATAGCTGGGAGACCCTAGTGGTGACAATTAGCAACTTAGGTGTTGAAGGTATGCTTAGATGTAATCAAATAAATTACGTTTAATGAAAAAATCAAAAGAAAGGAGATTGTAGTTGATAACGTGCAGGCCTTGGTGATAGAAAGCAAAGGAAGGAACAAGGGTAAGCGTCCTAAAGGTCATGACAAGTCTAAAAACTATTCAAAGCCTAAAAGTGTTAAAGACATGAAGACATTTCACTATTACGATAAGCCGGGATACATTAAGAGGTTTTGCTATAAATGGAAGAGGGATCAAAAAAGGAAAGATCATCATAATGATGGTGACGATAAAAATACAAAAGCAATAGCTTCAAGCATGGATGATGAGGTGTCTCTAGTTTGTGCAACTAGTAAATGCTTCAATATCAGTAATTTTAGTTCTGAATGGCTAATTGACACTAGAGCATCTTATCATTGTGTTCTAAAGGTGAAGTACTCCTCAAACTACACGAGCAGAAATTTTAGGAGTGTAATGATAGGAAACCAAAAGTCTATCAAGATAGTCGATATGGGTGATATATGAGTTTAGACAAACATCAGATCTTACTGTCCTCGAGAGATGTACAACACATACCTTATCTAAGGCTAAATTTGTTATCAACTAATATGTTAGATCAAGAAGGATTTTAGCATACTTTCGAGGATAAGAAGTGGAAACTGTCTAAAGACACAAGATGTTTGCCCTAGGAGAGTTATTTTGCTTATTGTACAAAACATAATTAAAGGTGTGTTGTGGTAGAGAAATATACACAACCAAAGAGGAAACTTCACCAAATTTGTAGCATCAACAATTGCGACACATGAGTGAGAAAGGATTGAAGTTGCTGGCTAGAAAATCCTTTATTCTAATTAAGAACTTACAATCGCTCAATCCTTGCGATTATTGCTTAGCCGAAAAGTAGCATAAAGTCTCTTTCAAAAGAAGATCTACAAAAAAGTTGGAGGTATTGGACTTAGTGCATTCAAATGTCTGTGGCCCTATTGAGAAGGAGTCTTTAGGAGGTAACAGATATTTTGTTACATTTATTGTTTATGCTTCGAGGAAGACTTGGGTGCCCATCTTGCACTCTACGAGTCAAGTGTTTAAAACTTTTCAAAATTTTCATGTTATGGTAGAAAAGGAAGCTGAGAGGAAGTTGAAGTACATACAGAATCGGGTAATTCGGGATCCAATTTTAGTTTTTCCCTAGGAGGTGTCGAGAAGGAATTGGAATGTAATAATATCGATTCATACAGATATAGAAATAGAGGTTCTCTATTGATTCAAACATTGTAAATATTGGTTATGGATATTGAAAGAGGAAAAAAACTGAAACCCCTCATTCTTATTACTCTTTCAATATGAAAAAAAATGAAAAGATCTTCTTATTCCAAACCCTAATTATGAATCCATTATATCCCATTTCACACCTCAAAACACATCGTTCCTATATAAAAATATGCCTTTTAAAATTTTTTTATTAATTAGTAATAATAACTAATGGATGTGTTATTTAGAATAAATAAATATTAATTAATAAAATAATCAATAATGTAATATTAATGAATAAAATAATAACTACTAGAATTGTTAGTTAGAATAAATATTAACAAAGAAATAAAAATAACTATAGACAATAGAGGGGAGTATACTTGTAAGATGTTTAAAGAATATTATAGTCACATGACGTTAGACATGAAAAAATCGAACTTGGAACTCCACAATATAATGGGGTTGCTGAGAGGATGAACAGAATCATTGTGGAGAAGGTTCATTACATGCTCAAAATATCTATATTGCTAAAGACATTTTGAGAAAAATCAATCCGAACTACGATCTACCTGAGTAATTGAGTTATCTCAGTTTTGTTAGATTTTGAGATTCCCCAGAGAGCATGGACTAGTAATGATCCCACATATCATCATTTGAGGGTTTCTGGCTGTAAGGTATTTAGGCACATAACCAAGGATTAGAGAAAAAAGTTTGACTCAAAGTCGATATCGTGCATCTTTGTTGGATATGATAGTTATCAATCTGACTTCAGATTTTATGACCTAGAAGCTAAAGGTGATCAAGAGTAGGGATGTGGTGTTCCAAGAGCACGGTAAAGATGTTGATCTTCTGAGTAGAGATAAATTATCACACTGTAAGTCATCATATGACAAAGTTAGCTCTTCACCAATTCCTTTATTGAGCAGTCTACAAGTAAAGAAGATGAAGTGTATGACCAAAAACATTTAGATAATACTAAAAATGAATTCATTAAGGATAATGAGCAGAGGGAGCAATTGGATCCAACAATTGATGAAACATATCTTTGAAGGTAGAGAAGAGAGGAAAGGCTTTCCACAAAGTATCCAAGTTTTGAATACCTGTTGCTTACTGTTGAGGGGAAGCTTGAGAATGTACAAGAGGTTGCATCTTGTGAAGACAAAGATCTCTGGCTCACAACTATGAAGGAAGAGATGGAATCTTTGAAGAAGAATAATGCATACAAGCTTGCAAAGGTTTTAAAAGGAAAAAAAGGTATCAAAGAATAAGTGGATGTTCAAGATAAAGAGAGATGGTAACAAGTTGGTAAAGAACAATTATAGGCTGGTAGTGAAAGAATTCAGTCAAAGGAAGGATACAAACTTTAATGAAATCTTTTCACTAGTAGTCAAGATGAACTTAATTCGAATAATTTCAGGTCTAATTGCCTATTTAGATCTTAAACTAGAGTTGTTAAATGTTAAAACTACCTTCTTGCATGGAGATTTGGAAAAGGAGATATACGTAAAGCAGCCAGAAGATTTCAAAGCTAAAGGCAAAAAAATTTGGTCTGTAAATTAAAGAAAAGTCTATATGGCTTAAAACAAGCTCCAAGGCAGTGGTATCAAAAATTTGATTCATTTATGACAGATCATAGTTGCAAACAAAATTATGTCGATGATTGTGTGTATTTTAAGAAGTGAGAACTTCATCATTCTTTTTCTTTATGTTGATGATATGCTGATTATGAATCAAGACATTGGTAGAATCCAAAAGTTAAAGGAGGAATTTTCCAAAACTTTTGATAAGAAATATTTGGGACCTGTAAAGCAGATTTTAGGCATAGAGATAACTTGAGACATGAAGAATAAGTTATTGTAGTTGCCTTAGAAGAGATATATGGAACGATTGTTAAAAGGGTTCAATATGAAGCATATCAAGTTAATTAGCACGCCACTAACATCTCACTTTAAGTTGTGTACCTCAACAAAAAAGGAGAAATAAGGTATGTCCTCTATTCCATACTCATTTATAGTAGGATCTTTGATGTATACAATGGGGTGCCCAAAGGTAGATATTACTCAAGCTATTGAAATGGTGAGCACAAATATAGGAAAGGTTCACTAGGAGGCAGTGAAATGAATTCTAAGATACTTAAGAGGCATATCGAAGTGGACTTTGTGCTTTGGTAATGGTAAGTCAACTTTAAAAGGTTTTATGGATGCAGATATGGTTGAAGATTTTGATGGAAGAAAATCCACTTGAGATTTTCTGTTCAAGTTTACAGGAGGAGCAATCTTATGGTGATCCATGCTACAAAAGCATGTGGATTTATCTACGATTAAAACATAATATGTAGTTGCAGTGGAAGCTTATAAGGAGATGCTTTGGCTAAAAAGGTTCCTTCAAGATTTGGATATGAAGCAAGAAGACTGTGTAGTATTTTGTGATAGTCAAAGTGCTATTAACTTAAGCAAAAATACTACGTATCATTCTCTTACAAAGCACATAGACATCAAGTATTATTAGTTGAGGTTCGTGATAATAGAGCAACAATTAATATTGAAGAAGGTTCATATAAATTTGAATGGTGCTGATATGGTGAGTAAAGTAGAAACAAGCATGAGCTATATAGTAAGCTTTCTGAGATGTATGTCAAGTAAATGATGGAGAATAACTTATATTCTCCATATTTAGGTTGGAGGGGGAATTGTCAAATGTCTAGTCCTATTTTGAGAGACTCGGTGATTGTATAGACTCCTTTATGATTCGTGGGAATAACGAACATGTGAAAACAAGATGGAAAAGTCTCTTCTGGAGAGATATATACCCATGTATTAACTTACACAGTTGTGTGGATCAACCGTGTTAAGTCTCTGTAAGTATGTGAAGGAATATGTGAAGATCAAAGACATACCTGGTCGTGTACACACCCGTGTGAAGATATACGATTATGTGTGGAGATTGTGTAACTCTCTATAATCGTGTACAATTACTAGTGAGGTGGTGCTGAAGATATATAGTCGTGTAAGTGATTGTGTATGATGCAAAAAAACTTATTTCTTGATATAAAAGAGAAAAATACGTAGGTTTTTGCAAAGAGTACAATCATAACGTCCAAAAGTGAGGAAAAACATATAGGTCAAATAGTTTTGTATTCTTATCCTTATTTAATTAGTTTAGGAATGGTTTGAATGATTGTGGATTGTGATATCAACTTTGGTTTCGACCCTGAAACTTTGTGAGATAACTTCTTGTTGTGGAGTAAGAGATCAACTTGTCTTTGTAAATTCTTATTGAGTACAGTGAGTTTGCATATCGGTTTGTCCTATAGTTTTTCCTTCTACACTAGAAGGTTTTCTACGTAAATCTTAGTGTTTGTTCTATCGTTAAGTATTCTCATATTGTTTGTTGCTATAAGTTGAATAGTTTTTTTTTCTTGTCTTTGACATTTGTTTGCTTTTTTGGGAGTTGCGTTATTGTTAGAGATCTTTATTCTCATTAATGTACATCAAGTGAATGTTTTCTTCATACTTTAAACTTTTTGTAGTTAAGTAAAGTGAAGGACTTCCAAAGTTATTAAGAGGAACAAAGCGAAGCAAGCAGCCAAGACAGGAAGAATGAAAGAGACATATGAACAAGTGAAGAGTGTTCATGGAAATGACCAAGATATCCAGAACAATGCATCTTCAGCGGGGTTTTTGAAGAAGTGCTCATCTTTCGATTTGAACGAAGAAGCGAGCAGAGAAGAGGATGGTAGGACTAGAATTGGAGAAGTTACAAGTAAT
Organism: Erythroxylum roraimae; assembly: GCA_027568915.1. Lineage (NCBI taxonomy): Eukaryota > Viridiplantae > Streptophyta > Magnoliopsida > Malpighiales > Erythroxylaceae > Erythroxylum > Erythroxylum roraimae. The sequence goes on along the minus strand of JAOSBL010000002.1, from coordinate 32,390,101 downwards.
AGCGAAGACGATGGTGATAAGAGATCATCAGAAGGGAGTATTTCTGCCAGTAACAGGAATACGTCTTCATCAAAAAGAGTTCTGGAATGCAGGGCTAGAGTTAGAAAGTACGTTAGATCTCAAATACCACGCCTACGATGGACTCCTGATCTCCATCTCTCTTTCATTCATGCTGTTCAAAAGCTTGGTGGGCCTGAAAGTAAGCTCATTCATTTTAGTTCTACGTGTTTCTATGTCTATTTCTGTTAGTTGATGGTTAGTGGTAATAATAAATGTCTGTTAGAAAGATTCGGATCATGCATGTCCCTTTGTCTAAATGGCACTTTGAGCATTTTTCCTATTAAAAAGCACACGATCCAGTGAAAAATAATAAAAATTATTATTTAATTAAAATTTAAAAATATCATTATTTTTAAATTCACGAATCATCTATAATCAACATTTAACACAACATTTTCTTATTAAAACTTTGAAGAAGTATAATTTAGTATTCTAATAATTTTTTACTCGTATCATTGTATTAGTATTAATATATATTTATGTATGTAAAATCTACATATAATTTAGTGAAAATCTCATATAAATCTACATGATGATTAATTAAGTGTTCAAAAGCAAATGAGTCCAATTCATCTTGGAGCACAAAGTCTTGTTATGTGTAGTTATTCTTTTAGCTATACCATCGAAATTGTTTACTTTTCGCTTTCAGTCGATGCACTGACAAATACTTAAATTGAAGGAGCAACACCCAAATCAGTTCTTCAGCTGATGAATGTGAGAGGACTCGGTATTGCACACGTAAAGAGTCACTTGCAGGTATAATAATTAGGTTATAGATTTACGTACGATTTTAGTCATTTGTATTAATTTTGCTTTGAAATTACTTACCCTTTTATTTATGTGCTTGTTAGATGTACAGAATTAAGAAGCTTGATGAAGCTGGGCAAGGTGAGGTTCATGGGTTTGATCTCTAACTCCATAATCACTACTGTTCTTCACCCAGAAAATTTACTTTCTTTTGTTTCCAAAATATCTCTAACCCCATACTTAAAAAATAAACATTTATTAAAATAAAAAGCAATAATTACCCAAAATTAAGAAATGAATGGAAAATCACAAAGATTCATATTAGAATTAACTTTTTTTTTTGATTCATTTGGACTTAAAAGGATTTTCTTCTCCATTGCGTAAAAAATATGTGTCCATGCATGCCAGGAAGAGATCACAATTCGAGGAGCTCTCGACAACACTGCAAAATAGCCAGAAAGTATACTCGTGAGCATGACTTGGTTCAAAGTCTTTTGCGGTCTTTCCTTCCCTGGAGACCAAGTGTCAGGTACATATATATAGGTATCCCACAAAATTTGTCTCTTTTTGCTAAATTAATTAGATCGGTATTTAATTTACAGCAAAGGAGAATGGAGCACTGATTTGGATATTCTCGGACAAGGGTTGCAGTATAGCCCTCAGTCACTTAGACCAGGCAGGTACCCTGAGGCAAGTCCGAGGCCTCCCACCGAAATGATCAGAAGTCTTCCGAGAATTATTAGAAATTCTACACCTGATGAGCTTCAGGAGGTATATATTTGGCATTAATGTTTTAAATTGCAGTTATATTAGTATGCTTTTGATGTTTACGGTCAGTGCCATTAGGAGCATGATGACTACGCAATCATGTCCATGTTAATCTATAATTGTCATCTACAGCCAACTATCTAAAATTAGGTTAGCTTAGAAGCACGTCGTATAATGTTTTGGTTCTATCTTATTCATTTATCTCCCCTTTCCCTATAATTTGTGTATATTGTATTTTCTAATTTAGAGGGCTGAAGATACAGCGGTTCTGAAGGACAAGGAAAGGGAGCCTGAGCTGCAGCTTATGCCGAGGGAAACAGAAGAAATTAATGAGAATGAAGCTCACTGTAGAAGCCAGACAGAAATCAGCACGAAGCTTTCTCTTTCTTAGACCCATTTTCATTAGTCAAGGCATTAGAGATATACATTACGTAGAAATGTAGTTCATGTTCAGACTGAGTATTTATCTAATTATTCCGATGTTCTAACGACATGGGAGCTTGCTCTCCCGTGTAAAGAAGAAATAAGAAAACCTATGTTTAGAAGGGATAGGAAAGAAATAAAAAGATAACCGAATTTACATGTTATTCTTGTCAAGAAAAAGGATACTACGTCAATCAATGTCCTAAAAATTTTAATAAAAAGAAAATAAAAATCGATCATGAAATGATAAAAAATAAAGATTTTATTAGCATTGATGCCTTTAAAGAATCATGTTATGAAGAAAGCATTTTTATAATAACTGATAGAGAGTATGAAAAAAAATTCAAATTCTGAAATAAATGAGTAAAATATGAGAATCTTTTGACACTCAAATTGATAGTCAAATAATAAATAATATACTAGATACGTCTAAAAAATATAGAGATTAGAGTCAAGAAATTCTAATTGATAAAAAAATGCTTAAAAAGTTTCAAAATATTATATATTCAATAAATTCTTATAGTGTTTAATATGTCAATACTAGAAAAAAAAAGTTAAATCCCACAAAAATACCATATATTCTATAGTATTAATCTTAAAGAAAAATCCTATATATTACTTTAACTTCTAATAAAGTAATAAGTCCTAGATATTTTTCAAAAACTTGATCACATTCCCAAAGATATTAGGGATAAAATAAATGGGTACACATCAAGTCCATACAAATAATAATTAAATATACTTTTAGAGAAAGAATAGATAGTCTTATAAATTTAGCAATATTAATTGGATGATCGAATTTGCAATAGAAACGAAGCATGCATGGGGATTTTGAGAGGCAATCTTCGATATCAAAAACTTTTGTTTGATATCTATCATAAGATGACTTATAATATACAAGATAATGACTTTGAAAGAACACTCTCTTTAATCCAAAACTTTAAAAGAAAATATTTAATTAGAGGTGAAAAATATATTATATTTTATTACCTACATGATATCTTGTTCCTTATCCAATACTCATTAGATAGAATGTTTTGCAAATAAATATATTATTGATTTCCCAAAATTACTTTTTAAAGTTGAAAGAATATATCCTCCTTATATAACAAATATAGAAGGTATAGAAGACGATTTTTTATTAGATTTATAACAAAAACCTTACCAACTTCTCACAATAAATTATTGCCTAGATTATCTTATTAAAAACTAGTGTTTTGAGTAGTCAATGATATGTTAATACTTCAATAAGAGCAAATAAAAAAATAAGTTCTAATTATAAAATTAAAGGAAAGTATTTTAATGGTATAAATTATGTTCCCTGTAATATCTTAGTTTATACTGGAGCTAGTGGAAGTTACATTAATCATAATCTAATACATAATTTGATAAGTTTTCAACTAAATGAATCTTATCAATATATAAATTTCAATGACGAAATACATTAGATAGATAAAGCCATAAAAATTACTATTAAGATAGGAGATGATAAAATAGCTAGAAGACTACTAGTTGAAAGTGAATGATTCAATTTAGAGATAATGCTTTGAACTAGTTTCCTTGAACAAATCCAACCTTATAAGATAACTCAAAATGGAATACAAATATCTAATAATGACAATATAATATGTATTCCAAGACAATGACTAATCCACTAGTATTTATATTCCAATCGAAATAAATTAAAAAAATTATAGAGGAAAATAGTTTGTTGCGTGTATAAACAGTGGACTTGGTTCTTGTTTGTGTAAAACAAGTTGTTTTCCTTTACAATATCATGAAATGTTAACAAAATATATAATAGGACTATATATTTCTAATAATAAGAGACATTTATCAAAAGCTATTAATTAGCCCCACATACTATTAGAATCATTTTTAATAAAATGTTCACCATTTTACTTTTACGAGACTAGAACTGATATTCTTTTAGGAAATAATTTTCTCTTATTATTTCATAAAATATTATTAAAAACAACTATATTTCAAAACTCCTTATGGTCATTGGATCATAGTTAATAGAATTAAAAATGTCCTATGCTCATTCTACGCCAATCCTTTTTAAACCTCGCGCAACTTAGTCTGGTATAAAGAAAAATCAATCATATAAAAAGAAAATCCTTTATTAAAACTACAAAATATTATAGAGAATAAGTACCAATAGATAAAAACTATCAAAGATGGACTAGAAATAGTAAAACAAAAGATTAAAAAAAATATTCTGATAACCCATAACAATTTTGGGATAAAAATAGTGAAGAGGAAAACCTAGAAATGATAGATAAACAAAAAAATATTCAAGTTATTGCTACGAGATATAATTTAAAAGATCAACAAGAATTGAGAAAACAATTTCTTGAATTAGAAAACTTAAAAGATAATGGGTACTTTTTACCTCATAAAGAAACATTAATAAACTTGATAAGAGGAAAAAATTATTCTCTAAATTTGATTATAAAAGTAAATTTTGGCTAATAAAAATGAATAAAAATAGCATTCTATATACTACTTTCTCTACTCCATAAGGCTATTACTAACGGTTAGTAACACCTTTTGGTTTAAAAAATGACCCACAAATATTTCAAAGGAAAATGGATATCTTTAAATATCATAATTTCATATATGTTTATGTGGATGATATTTTAATAACTAGTAATAATATTGCTTAACATATTATATATCTCAATAAATTTGCAATTTTATGTGAACAACATGGTTTAGCTCTCTCTAAGAAAAAAGTTAAGATATGTCGAACTAAAATGGAATTCCTTAATGTGGAAATAGATGGTAAAAGAGTTAAACTTCAACCTCTTATCCTCAAAAAAATCTCACAATTTTATGATAAGTTAATAAATAAAAAACAAGTTCAAAGTTTTTAAGAGTATTAAACTAGGCCTCATATTTTATTCAAAATGTATCTGAGATAAGAAAAACTTTTAAAATGCTTTTAAAGAAAAATTAAAGATTTGAAATTTTAGCCTATTTAGGCTAAAAGGTAAAGAAAATTAAGATCTTGTGTACTACATTACCAAAACTTTCTTTACCATCCGATTATGATGATGTATTTCTTGAAATTAATGCTTTTGATCATGTACGGAGTGGAGTATTAAAAAAAATACAATCATTCTAATATTAAGATGAATGAGTCTCTTTGCAATTATATTTCGTAAACCTTTACAGATACTCAACAAAGATATCACATAAATGAAAAGGAATTATTAGCGGTAGTAAAAAGCTATAAAAATTTTATTATTTTTTATTGCCTAAAAGATTTTTATTAAGAACTGATAATATCCAAGTTAAGGCTTTTATTCAAAATAATTTACCCTCTAAACCTGAATATAAAAGATATATTAAATAGCAAACGTTATTAGTATAATATAATTTTGATATTAAGATTATTAATCTAATAATAATGTTCTTGCTATTTCTTTAACTAGAGATAGTCAACTTTAAAGAAGATATATTTAATTTATTGGAACATATGTTCGAAGATGTCGATAGTTGTCAGGAGTAAATCAAAGCTGATTAGATATTGCAAAATTCACTTCGATACCAAAGCAAGTTGCAGGGGTACATTTTTCTTTTTGCCATATATGGCAAGCCAAGATAAACCATTATAATTATTCATAACATAAACTTTATAGCCTAGTCAACAAGACTAAGATAGTTAAAGATGTATCTTCCACGGACTCTTCTTTCCTTATAAAAGTGTAGCATCCCATGTGCTATATATATATAAGAGATAACTTTTTCTTTTACCTATTTTCTCATAATTTCATTTTTACCCTCCCAAAAATTTCGATTCGTGAATTCCCTCTCTCTAACCATTCTTCACCGTCGGTGACTCAAACCGGTTAATGTTATATATCAATCTCTTCCTCTCGACGAGCCTGTCACAACCATACTCATTTTAGCCACCATTGTCTTAAAAATCGAGGAGAAAAATTGACAAAAAATGTCAATCGTTAATATGTTGCTTCCGATGATTGTTGCTGGTCACCACCACCACCATTCAACTCATCTCGACGTCAGAAAAAAAGCGTTATGGTCTCGTCACCAGCCGGCTCTTGGATCGCCACCGATTGACCAAAAAAGAGGTTAGGATTTTAGTTTGTTTTTCTTCAATTCGTTTAAATCTGTTGAGAATAAGTATGTTGCTTTGTAGAAAGTTGTTCTACTCATCAAAAGCTTTCATTTGGTATAAAAATCGTTGAATTCTAAGAATAAAGATTTTTTGGTGATCGGAGCGAATATTCTGGTGACTAAAGGAATATTCTAGTTACCAGAGATCATTTTGGTCACTTTTGTGAAAAATTTCTAAAAATTATATTGATAATTTTTTCTAAAGAACCATAGTGAGATTTTCAACGGTTTGCGAATTAAAAATAACGGAACGCTTAGGCGAGAATAAGAGAAATTTCTGAATTTCATAAATGGATTGCTTAGGCAATTCAGATGATACCTAAATTGTTATTTGAGTACAATAACGCCTAATTAGTACGGATTGAGATATTTTATTTCGATTTACTAGGTATAGTAGGAGCAGGACCCCATCGGAATGTTCGGATGGACGAGTTCGGTTATCAGGTAAGTTTATATCATCTTACTGTTAGCATAGCTGTACCAACAAATGAATACTGTTCAATGCTGGTATATATGATATCATGTAGCAATACATAACCACATTCATATGCATGTGTGTGTGTGTGTGTATCTATATATATATATATATATATACACACACACACATATAGATTGATAGTCATATATTTATATAAT
>JAOSBL010000002.1:32370873-32382392 GCA_027568915.1 Erythroxylum roraimae | reverse complement strand
TAGCCATATTTTTCTTGCATGAGAGGAAATCATGTAACAAAATGAATGAACTGAACATAAATTTCTTAATTTTAAGTTAATCATTATGCTATAAACAGGGACTGAGCCATGTACCTGGGGAGGGGGGCCATGGCCCCCCCTTTCAAATTTTTTTTAAATTACTTATATAATTAAAATTTTTAAAATTAAGAATATAAGTGGCCCCCCTTAAAAAATTTTTTTGCATTTAGATGTTGACCTCTAGCCTTCCCTTAGAGTTGAGTCTGGCTCCGTCCCTGCCTATAAAGACAATAATAAATGTAGCAATAGTAATACTGATTCGAGACATACCCTACGTAGAAAGCAATGGTATTCTCAGATACTTTCAAGGCAAAGAATATTAGAACACTTAAATCTTCCCTAGGATCCCCTGCTCAGCTACTGAGTTAAAAAAACAGACTCGAGAGTTTTCAATGCCAAGAGTCACCACCAAACCGTAGAAAACCAAGTATTCTTTGCTATACTCACAACTCTCAGATGCAGGAGTGTTTCCATTTCACTGCCAAACTAAGCTAATTGATTTCCAGAGTACAAGTGAATCTGAGACGAAATCAAAACCAGATTGCTCCTTGTACATGTTGCCTCAGCCCTGTATTACTGCAAGTTACAGGCAGACTTTAACCAGGACATACTTTTAGTTTTCACCGTCAACTTATGAACAAGTTGAAGACAAATATTTATATGTATATACTGGAAGACGTTTAGCACCTTTAATCCTACGTTGACTGACTTTAACCTAACGAATCCAGTGAGGCTGTTTTACCACTAGCTCTTTGATTGCTGGGTAGAGTGAGGAACTAATTCCTGTCAAAGCAGAAAAAGTGACTTCTTCAATATCTTCACATGAATCTCTGTTACATAATAGCAGCCAAGAATAAAGGCAATACCTCAGAGTAGCGTACATGATCATGATGTGAGTACGATGATTTTACAATTGTCTCCCATTTGGAATTGGTAGGGGGTGGTGTCACAGAATCCTGGCCCTGCCACTTGCTCTGAACAATAGTGCCACGGTATGGACGCGAAAATGAATGTTGCGTGGAAATCGAAGGCAAGGTACGCCAAAGCCAAGACTCTGACGGTGTTTTGGGCAAAGTTGGCGCTAGAGAGGACAAGCTGTTTTTTACATTTCCTGGATCATCTTCTCTATGAATCTGATCCATTTCAGCACCAATTGAAGTTATACATACCAAGGCCTTAGCATCCTTACATAACTCATCCTTAATGTCACCCAAGCTTTTGTTTTCCAGTTTGGCGTCTTGTTTTGGAACCTTCATAAATTTTGCATCTTCTAAACAAGAATCTGTTGGAGCAGCCTTTCTCATTTCTCTGCTTTTGGACATGGTCTTGTAGTACTTCGCCACAGAGTCTGAATACCCATTGAAACCTAAGGGACCTGATTTGGAACTCACCTTAGTTTCAGTATCCATATGTACAGTCTTCTCAACAGTTGGGCTCAATGGGCGAGACCCTCCTCTAGTGCCACGATGACTAACCAGTTCCTGAGATTTACTACTGCTCTTGCTATACGAGTTCATCTTATTGGCTTTGGAACTTTCAGCTTCTCTTGTAGTGCCTGGAAATCCCTTTCCACGACAGGGAGATTGGTGCGTTTGACTCCGATAAGGAGATGTGGCCCCTGAACGCCTGAATGGAGATGTTCTACCAATTTCTTGGTGGTCTCTTCCAAAAGAAGATGTGGCCCCTGCACGCCTGAATGGAGATGTTCTACCAGTTTCTTGGTGGTCACATCCAAAAGAAAAACGATTCGATCCGAAACTCAGCTTATTCAAAACTGAGGACAGCCTGGGTGATTGAGGTCGACTATTTGGTTTTTCAACATCCCCTGTATGCTGATAACCATTAAAAAATCCCATTTGCATTAGTTGGCATCAAATGCAAACCTCCATTTATGATAAGAAGATTGGCTGGAAAAAATACTAAAAAGGGGAAAGATCTTTTTTTTTTTCTTTTAAACAGAGAATCTTTTCTAACCTTCTTCAAGTTTTGACTCTGAGTTTTAGTTGAAGAAGCTTTCTTTGGTTTGACAGCATTATGGATGTATGCCATGGAACCCTGGGTCCTCACTTTAAGTCCTGAAAGAGGATTCAAGATGGACAAGGAATTCTTGAAGCACAAGCGAGGTAAAAAGCCACAACCTTTGGTGGCTATGCTGTGGGACGTGCTATAATTATCATAGTCATCATCACTTTCTTCTTCTTCTTCTTCTTCGACGTCCAGACCATGAGATGGAATAATAGAAGACCCCTTTGGAATAGTCTGAGGTGCTTTTGTGACATTATCTACCTTAGTGATTTGTCGGGGCACTGCAACAGCCTCTGCTTGTACAATTGCTGTAGATTGCTTTCTTGAAGCATAATGAGGTGGCTCTAAAGCCATTGCCTTGGCTGCAGGCAGGAAGCGACTCATCATGAAATCTCGAGTTAGTGGATCTGTAGAGAATGTTCCTGATGGCTTCACACAGACACCGTCATATCCACTCTGAGCAGTTGCACTGCAGTTCACGGAGAATGAATCTGTTGGAGAAATAGTGTCGTGAGCATCAGAGTAATCATCATCATCACCATAATTATCCCTTGACTCCAGGAGTGCTTGCTCATGCACTCCCTCTGTCGAGAAATCCAATTCACCAATCTTGTCACTGAATTCATTTTGATCTTCAGAATTTTCACCTGAACCTTTTCCTGCAGGAATTTTTTGACTTGCAGAAGCCTGCTCAAAAACTTGATACTCAGGTATAGTACCATCTTTTGGTCTACCTGGGATTTGTTCCCATTGAAAAGGAACAGCAACAGGTTCTGTTACTTGATCCAAATGCACTTCACGTCTGTGGAAAGGAAGAGAACCACGTCTATTGACCTGAAGATTATCAATTTTCTTTTCTTCCTTTCCATCAGAAGCTTTTGTAGCAGTAGAAAATCGCCTCACTGACAGAAGTGGCGCACTGAAATTCAATTTCCTTTCAGCCATTACTCTTCTTCTTTAAATTAAAAAAAGAATTATATCATATCACCTCTCCTGCACATACAAGCCTTTACAGATTATATCTCTGAAAAATCAGTTATTGCATAAAAGACTTTGTGGTGAAGAAGTGCCAAAAAAGAAAGCAGACCTGGAAAAAATTCAAAAGGAGAAGACGATATTTATGCCATTAATTGTCATCTCAACTGCGGATGGATTGGGGAAAAGGAGACATGGACATAAAGATGTTTGTGCTCTGTCACGGGCCATATGAAAGTAGTATATTATAATTATATACACACAAAATCAGGAACATTTAGCTATGAGATTCTCTGATGAAATGAATCTAAATTCAACAAATTGTCTTGTAACATGGGAGCATAAATAAAATGCAAAAAATACAAATAAAAATGTTTACCATCATTTACTGTCACTTCAATTTCTCAGAAACAAAACCAAAATATGCAACAAAAACCAATCAGAATCATACCAAGTTATCCAATCCACATTCAACATTATGGTCAAGATCAAGCTGCGCTTTTCATCGGCAAGATGAACTTTTGTTCTTTAAACTTTACCTCTTTCTCTACTTGCAACTTATTTACATTATCAAAGATCATAGGTTCTGTTAAAGAGACCATGAAACTAGCCATTTCGACAATTCTAACACCATCCAGTCAAAACACTTTGTACGCAAATTACTGATCAAATATTCTGCAGAGGAGAGGAGGGACAGAAAGCGGTAACCATGTCAAGCTCAACCTGAAAGAGACGTGCAGAACTTACCTCAACAGTCTAACTCAGCAGGATGCTCAATCGAGAAAGTCATGTGAATCACAACAAAAGACTGATAAAAGTGAAGAAAGAAGAAATGGGCAAGTAAGTCAGTGAGTTAGGGAGAGATTAGTGTTAAGTAGCCGATGTGGGGCCTCCTAAAGTAGTGGCGAGAAATCTGGGATTGAGTGAAAACAAACAAAGCAATTGACACAGTGATTAGCTTTTTGTTGTTCTTTTCCTTTCAATACACGCGGCATTGATAATTCTTTTCAACTTAAAGCATTTTATTCTTTCCCGTGGACCAAGATTCATTTTAACGTCAACGAAATAGAAAATTGGTGGAATTGTCTTTCAGTTAATCCTATTCAACATGCTCCAAATAACACGTTATAGGATCCCTCCAACAATTAGCTTCAATCTTTAGCTACGGTGGGGACACATTCAGGCACTCACAATTGGACTTTGTAGTTGCATTCAATGCAACCACATGCATCGCATTCCTTAAGTTACTCGGCAACAAAAAGTAGTTTAATTTGTTTCCTTCTACCATTTTGTATGGATCCTGAGTTGCTTTTACGCGTGAATGGAAAAGGTGATAAACAGACCAATTCAAGCTACTTTTGTTTTGAATTCCACTTCCACTGTTAAGGAAAAGGTGATAAACAGACCAAGTCAAGCTACTTTTGTTTTGAATTCCACTGCCACTGTTAAGGAAAAGGTTTTGGACATGCCCGAGGCTTTTGAATGGAAGGAAAGCTTTATCTAGTCCCCAAAAGTCAATTGCATAACAAGGGTTTAGAGCTGAACAAGAATGATTAAGTCAGCCACTGGTTGATTCACTCAAAAGTTGAAAGCATTTGTTTGAAATTGGAATTTGGTAGCTGCATATGCCCGGCGATCAGAGCTTGCTTATTACAACCAGCCATTTGAGCTTTAAATTGACAGGCCTCTTCCGTTTTAGCACACTTCCATGGACTCAGGTAGGTCCTCCACTACACCGAGACTTAAAATGAGTGATTGTTACGACTTGGGATGCGAAATTAAGACAAAATTCAAAAGTGGTGGTCCCGCCCCAGATTTGACTTCAGCTAGAATCATCAGTTCATCCAGCTTCTAGTTGGATTGTTCTGACCGGTTTATGCTAGTAGCATAATTATAAGCTCAAAGAAATTCTGACCCCACGATTGAATATGCTTTCAGAAATTATATATCTGTATACACAAAATATCCTGGAAGAGGATCCCTCAGCTACAAACGAGAATACTAAGTGTTTTTTCAGCTAATGATTCCTATGCTAGTCTGTTAAAAGAATGTGGGACAAAGCGAAGTCACGGATCGGCTTACTTATTTTCCAACTCCATATTACAAGGCCTGAAACAACAATGTCTTCTGAAAGTGAATAATTTAATTATGTTTATGTTTCATCTACGGAAATTAAGGCAAATATTAATTAACCAGAGTCTTGGCCTCCATATGTCCCGTTTCAGTTTTCAGCAAGTCGGTTTCACTTCCACACGAGTTGCGGGTACATGCCCTCATTTTCCTCCAACTTAGACCAAGGAATGTTGTGCTTAGCCATGTGTCGCTTCCTTGCAGCTATTCCCAGCTTATCTCCATGGTTCTGTGACAAGAATGTAAACCGTTAATCAACTGAAAAAATATCCCTACTTGAATATGTACTATTGATCTATCATTGACTTATAAATGCAACACGAATGCCATACTTAATCCCAACTAACTGAAACAAGTTTCTTTAATTTACCTTGTAGCATATGCTAATGCCTTCCACGAAACCGCATATGGGATAGTCACGGGGGCAGCAGTGTGCAGTACCGGGGCAGCAAACAGCATTCTTATACGGACAGCACTCGTAGATTAAACAAAAGCCATAGAACTCAAACTGGCAACAGCATGTCTCATCACTAGGACAGTAGGAGAAGTCTCCACAATAACTTGGCGGAGGTGGTGGTGGTGGTGGTGGAGGCGGTGGTGGCGGAGATGGTGGTGGTGGTGATGGTGGTGGAGGAGGGGGTGAAGGCGGAGGCGGAGGTGGTGGTGATGGTGGTGGTGGAGACGGAGGGGGTGGTGGTGGTGATGCATGCGGAGGCGGAGGTGAAGGTGGTGGAGGCGGAGGTGAAGGTGGTGGTGGTGGTGGAGACGGAGGTGGTGGTGGTGGTGATGCATGCGGAGGTGGTGGTGGTGGTGGCGCATGCCGAGGTGGTGGAGGCGGAGGCGGAGGCGGAGGCGAAGGTGGTGGAGGAGACGGATGTGGTGGTGGTGGTGCTGCATGCGGAGGTGGTGGAGGCGGAGGCGAAGGTGGTGGTGGAGACGGAGGTGGTGGTGGTGGTGCTGCATGCGGAGGTGGCGGAGGCGGGGGAGAAGGTGGTGGTGGAGGCGGAGGTGGTGGTGGTGCATTCGGAGGTGGTGGTGTAAATGGGGACGGAGGACTAGTAGGAGACGGTGCATAGTGTTCCTTAGTTGGATAAGACGCCAGGGCAGATGGTGCATAGTGTTCCTTAGTTGGATAAGACGCCATGGCATTGATGGCACACACACCATACATTAAGTTAGTGTTCCTCTTAATATAGATATAACCCTCCATACCCCAGTCCGTACCCCATGAGTTCTTCACTATCCAATAATCCTCACCATCTTCAGAACCATAACCAACTATTAGAACAGCATGATCAATGTCATTCGGATCGTCAGAGCACTCTCCATTGTATATACCCTGTTCATATTTTATCTGAGTTGTTACATAAAGGCCACTTTTAACAGAGGAAGCTTTTTGAAATTATCAGAGATACATACACTAGTATATAGCTGAAAGTCCCTTGCAGAAGCATCAATTCCCACACTGATGGGCTGTTGCATACTTGCACACAAGAGAGCAGTGTCCGATTCTGGGACATCTTCGTATCCGTCAATGGATACTACTCCTTTGGTCTCCTAAAAGATTACAAGCTCTTGCTTTTAGATAAGATCATAAGCATAGTCAATGATAGGAAAGAATAACGAATTTTGTTTTGTGACATCTCTTATAACCATGCAGAGGATTGGCTACAGCCATAATCGGGTTATGTTATGACTCAGAAATTGAGGAACCAAACCTTAATTTTATTGCAGGTACCATCTTTCCCCGTGTAAGCATAACTAGTCTCTGTGTCAATCCCACCATTATTTATGACCCACTCAAATGCATAATCCATGTAGCCTCCATCGCAACCATGATTTGTTGTATCACAATCCACTAGCTCCTGTTCCGAGAGGCTACGGAGGACCCCGGTGGTTATGGCATTTATTCCTTCTATAGCTCCAGTAGCAGAGAACGCCCAACAACTTCCTGCAAGTTAACGTGTCCAAGTCCAGAATTAGCTCTTTTTGGAAAGCTTGGCACAGAAAAATGGCGAAACTTTGGTGAACTTTCTTTCCATTTAACTATATCATAAAAGGCAATTCTTACAACTAAATTGGTATTTTTAAGCTCTTGTAATTTAATTTGAAAGGGAATATGCTCCACGTACACTATTAATTTTGGTATTTTGAAGTGATCCAAAGATATAAAACCAATGATAGAGTTACCAGGGCCGAAAAATTCCTAAAGAAGTTTACCTCAAGGAAGAGGATTACGACCTCCATGAAACCAAAGAAAAGGTCTCCATGATGACTAAGTTTAAGAGAGAGCCGAGAAGAAGAGGCAGTTTTATGTAGGTTAGTTCTTAATGTTGGACATTGATACAGTTCCTAGAATGATTAGTATACTTATTTAAAGAATAGAGACTTACCACAAGAGCCTTGGTCCTTAACACCCGTGACTGCTCCTTTCTTTCTCCAATCCAAACTGGAAGGGGCTTCACAGTTTTCCATCCTTCTTTGCCTTTCAGTCCGAAGAACGCTCCTTTTGTTGACAGGAATTTTAACCTTTGATAAAAATCGTTGCTTGAACTCTTCATTGCTCAAATCAGCGAACTTGTTCAACCCCACCCGATGCACATGCCCAGAAGAGAACCTTCTGTTAGCATTCTTCTCCAGAATATATTTCAAGTTCGTCCTGAAATTTCCCAACCTCCTCTCTGCTTCCTGTTCATGGTTGTATACCTTTCCATATTTCTCTTTCCATAGCTCAAAGATTTGGACGATACGTTCCTCTGACAAAAACTCCTGATCATACTTCACTATAGAGTATTCACTGGGCAGATCAGTAGACAGGCATGTTAAAGGAGCTAGAAGAAGGAAAATAAGAGCCAATAGAGATTTCCGGGAACCCATTTTTTCTGAAACTGGGTTACCACAAATGATTGCTTCTGTCCCGTAGAAATGTTTACATATGGGACTAATCAGTTCAACAAGTTTCTTTGCTCTCACCGTCCGAAAGCTCTCAAAGGAAACGGCTAAGCAAGAAAGTGACCAATTTGACAATTGAAAATGAACAAATGATGAAGTATTGAGAGTGGTTTGAGTGGCTAGGAATTGGACACTGAATCGTTTTGAGAATTTGTGAAAAGAAAGTAAATTGATGTCATATTTTCCTAAAAATTTCACTCAATCTATTCAATAACTAGTTTAGAATTTTAGGTAGACAAAAGTAAAGGACAAATGGCCTGGAGGAGGATTTTTATGTCATTGGTTGTATATAGTTCTTTATTATGGAGTTGTCACTGGTAAGATGTTGAAATGTTCACCAATTTTTTATTGTCCATAAAAGACTATATTGTATAAGTCAATCAATAAAGGACCAGCGACAAACGAAGAGCTTATTATTTCACTCCAATGTGGTCCATCGGGTTGGCTGCTTCTAAATTAAGGCCGAAAACGACAATTAAGGAGCGGGGAGACAAATAACTTTTTCAGATTCTAATAAAGACTTGACACATGGTTGATAGCTATTTTATTTTCAGCTTCAGCTCAGACGATTGTTCGGGTATGCCGTATCATTGCAACAACCATCACGTAGCTCTGGATCCACCAACCATGTAACAAAAAGCTGCAAGCGGAAAGGGACCAAGAAACGTTGTCAAACTCTATCTAAGCTAAAATTGATGGACATGCTCCAATTGAACCTTCAGGATTTTCCAATACGGAAAAACAGAAATATTACACTAAAATCTTCAAATATTTTCGACCCTAAAAATAACTTATTTTACGTTAGTTTAAAATTTCAGACCATTCACAACATGCCTTGGAGTTCTTTTTTTGTTCGACTTTAACCTACTAGTTGGCGTCTGGTTTAGCGAATATTTTAATATGTGTGCGTGATTCAGTCTAAATCGGTATTTTTCACATATGGGATAAGCAATAGAAATATTAATTAAGAACCACTGATAGAGCATTAAGTTCTTAATTAGTAAAACAATACCAGAAATTGTTCGTAATTAGTTAGTTATCAAAGAATTGAACGTTCTTCCGTAACATTTGAGCTCCATGTTAAGTGTCCAACTCTATTTTGAGACCTTTTGTAATCGTAGACAGCCTTATAGTTCGTGACAATGACGAACAGGTGAAGATAAGATGGAAGAATCTCTTCTGGGGTGATACATGATCTTGTAGAGTGCTACACGTCCATATCTTGACTTACGCAACCATATAGATCATAAGTGTAAGTTTTTGTAAACATGTGAAGAAAGTATGAAGAGGCAAAAACATACATGGTCTTGTATACTCCAGTATAAAGATATAAGGCTATGTGTGGAGGCGGTGTAACTCTTTGTAACTGTGTATTTTTTAGACTAAGGCGGTGCAGAAAAATACACGATTACTTACACGGTTGTATAAATGACTGTGTAAGTTGTAGAAAAATTTATTTTGTGATATAAAAGAGAAAAAGGATGTAGTTTTTGTAGGAATTGCAACTACAACGTCCAAAAGTAAAGAAAAATAGAGAGATAGCAAAGAGGTTTGTGTTCTCATCCTTGTTTGATTATTTTAGGGATTGGTTTGGGTGATTGTTGATTGTAATATCATCTTTGGTTACAATTTTGAAACTTTGTGAGGTAACTTATAGTTAGGAGGTGAGAGGCAACTTTTTATGTTAATCCTTATCGAGTTTAGTAGATTTATTTGTTAGTTTGTCCCATGATTTTTTCTTCTATACTGAAGGGTTTTTCACGTAAATCTCGGTGTTTGTTTCATCATTTCAAGTTTCTTATTCTCATATTATTTTGCTGCTGCAATTTGAAGAATTCTTTTTTGACGTTTAGTGGATTTATTTGATTGATCTTTTATAGAGTTATGTTGTTTGTCTCCTAACAAGTGGTATTAGAGTCATCATAATGGAAAGTGGAAATAACTCTATGGTCAAGCTAATATCATCAAATTACTCGATATGGAAACCTATGATGGAGGACCTTTTGTATTGCAAAGATCTCTTTGATCTTATTGATGTGGACAAAGGTATGAAGGGTGACGTTTCCTTCAAAACTTGAAAAGATGTCAGATAGAGAATGGAAAAAAATGAAGTGAAAAACTCTGGGCATTATAAGACAATAGATTGATAACAACATATTCAACCAAGTGTCTTAAGAAATGGATCCTTTTAAGCTACGGAAGAAGTTAGAAGGTCTGTATGAAAGAAAGTCTGCTCATAACAAGGCCTATCTAATTAAGAAGCTTGTGAACTTGAAGTTGAAAGCTAGGAAATCAGTCTCGGAGCATCTAAGTGATTTTCAGGACATAATCAACGAGCTTACTACAATGAAGATCATTCTTGAAGATGAGTTTCAAGCTTTGTTCCCATTAAGTTTGTTACCAAGTAGTTGGGAAATGCTAGTGGTGATGATTAGCAACTCAACTAATGAAAGTGTGCTCTCTTTGGATGTAATAAAAAAGAGTATTTTAATAAAAAAAATCAGAATAAAGGAGATTGGAGTCAACAACGTGCAAGTTTTTGTGATAGAAAGCAGAGGAAGAAACAAGAGTAGGGGCCCCAAAGGTCGTGACAAGTCTAAGAATCATTCAAAGTCTAGAGGTGATAAAGATGTGAATATATGACACTATTGCAATAAACCAGGACACATTAAGAGGTTATATTATAAGTGGAAGAGGGATAAGAAAAAGCAAAATCAGCAGAATGATGGTGATAATAAGAGTATAACTACAAATGCTTTAATGACGAATGATGAGGTGTCCCTAGTTATGCAACTAGTGAATGCTTCTATGTCAACAATTTTGATTTTGATTGCTTGATTGGTACTGAAGCATCTTATCATTGTGTTTAAAAGTTGAAGTGTTGGATCCCGTTTCTGAAATCCAACTCTTGACGAAATACCATCGTACTTGACCGTGGTTCTTTGCAATTTCTTCTTGCTCTAGTACCATAACATGTAAGACCCCGTTTCTGGAGCCCAACATCAGACACGGAATCATGAAACTTGAGTTTGCGGGAAAGACTTAGAAGTTGCAACTTTAAAAAGAAGATCCTTCGGAAGCAAAGGCAGGCGTCGCCACGGCGAATGAGATCTCGCCGCGGCGTGATCCCGCAGCGAGCACACATGAGGATCACGTCGCGGCGAACAATTTATCATTTGTCGCGATGAGCCTGCGAGAATTTCGTCGCGACGAGCGATTAATCATTCGTCGAAACAAACCTGCGATTTTACCCTCGTCGCGACGATCAAGTGGTCTCGTCGCGACGAACAAACCCGACCTCAAATGATGCAAACTTAGCTCTTTCAACTACTCAACCCCAACCTTAACTCTACTAAATGCAACCATACTTTCCCAAC
>JAOSBL010000002.1:32310223-32331244 GCA_027568915.1 Erythroxylum roraimae | reverse complement strand
TGTACAATGAATCTATGTTTTAGATTCATTCAATTAATATGAAACATGAATTTTTCTAAGATACAATGCTTTTTGATATATTCAAAATTTAACTTCAATCAATTACAAAAATCTCTTTAAATTAATAAATACTAATTTATCGATTAATTAATATCTCTATAAAATAATAAATATCACGATCCCAACAATATTAATTTATAAAGGTTTTACTTAATAACTTTGTTAATATTTGTTAAGCATAATATAAAAATTCACAATTAACGTATTAAAACATTAATATTTAATATTTCCTTGTTATTTAACAATATGAAAAGAAGATCCATAAAATTATCTATGTTTATATTATATTAAAATAAAATAGATATTTTTCTTTAAACAATGATCTTATTAATTTGTTCAAAGCAATAACTTGACAATATTTTATTTTTATTTTAGCATCAATGAAATTTAATAAAACTCATATTTGAAATATTATTTTTATATACCAAAATAAGTTTTTATTATTAATAAATAAAAATTTGGAATTAAACAGATTGTTTACAAATGTTATTTTTTTAAATCATTTGGTTTTACTTCTATTTTTTTGTTATAATTTTTAGTTTTCGTTTTCTATTTTTAGCTTCTGTTTTTTAAATAAAAACTAAATTTTGTATGGATGTTAATTTCAATATCGATATATTTTTATTACTAGTAATAATTAATTATTAGATAAAATTTAAAGATAAATTAATTAAATTTTTTAAATAATTCATATAACATTTATTAATAAATTATCAATAAAATTAGCTCCCGTCTTACTGTTCCAAAATACGAAACCAAGTTGAGGAATCGTGCCAGGAAACTTTCCTTGTTTCAAATACCTTTGAGTCTGGATAGAAGGGTACATATGTTTGCACAAATAAGAGTTTTCGTTTAGCCTTAATGTGCAAAATGTTGGAAAGACATTGAAGAAAAAAGACTGGCTAAAGATCTGCAAAACAGTGATTTGAACGAGTGAGAAAGCAATTCGTTTAACTGTTTTAACTCAATTCGATTCAATCAAAATTATGGACCCTTCTCTCCTATAATTCACATGTTGCGCACTAATATCTACATCTGAACCATTTAATGGATGGACCATGCCTTTGATGGGACATTACCCCGAGATCTAATATGATATCAAGCTCTTTTAAACAGTTTTAACTACCTTGTATAGGACAATTCAATTGGTCCGTAGGTCAAACTTAAACATCAAATCAATCACACAATTAGATGGATGAGTTTTGAAGCCAGATTTTCTAATTTAACATTATGCAATGTTTGACTCAATGATTAAGATAAACTCAGGAACCAAGCTCCCCAGGAAGCTTAGCTTGTATTATTTGAGGTTTAAAAAAAAAAAGAGATTGTTGGAATTTGGGAAAAAGTAGACATTAATTACTAGGCATAGGTTAGAGTCAAAGCACTTGACAAGCCAAAAGGCCGAAAAAGAGAGAGTAAAAAGAAGCCTATCATACCTCACTTTCCAACGAAAGCCACAAGCCCACATGATGCTGCTTGGGGATATTGAAAGATCGCAAACCTAAAAAGAAGAATTTTCTCGTTGCCCTGTTTTCCCCACTCCCCTAACTTACTTCTTCACTCCAAACAATGCTTATGCCATTGCCAATTGCCGGATGCCATCTTTACTTTTCTCCCGACCCCACCTAATTTCCTCTCCGCCTAATCAATTGGCTAATTCGGCATGTTTTTGACACACGTCTTAGAATGATTCAAACTTATGTTTTAGATGTCCCACGTTGCGAAAGGGTCTTGTTTGAGCCTACTTGGCACTCCCAATCGTACGCTAACACTAACATGTATTCCCCATAAGCCCACCTTTCCTTGCCACTTCCCTCCCCTACCCCACAGCCTTGCCAAAACTGAACCCCCCCACCCAAAAATTATAGAACTCGGTCTCCGTGAATGAGAGAGAGATGGGAGGGTCCCTAAATGATGGATTCGAAAGCCAAAGTACAGAGTGAGGTGCAATTATTCATGCCATGATCATGAATTTCATCCTAAGCAAGTCATGAGCTTTTTAATTCCCTCTTCCCCACAAACACACACACTCAAAAGCTAGAGAAAAAAAAAGAATATATACACAAAGACAAAGAGAAAGAGAAGTGCTATAATGAAAAAAAAGGATAATAAGCACATCATTTGGTACAAAAATCCTTTCTTTAAGTGATTGATTCCCACTTTCCCTCTCCCTCTCCCTATCTCTAGTGTGATAGTTAGCCAAAGCTAAGAAAAGAAAGTCCATTCTCTTTCTTTTCTCTTTCTCCTCAGTTCATATTCCTTTCCCCTTTCTTCAACTACTCTTCCTCCCTATTCTATCCCCATGAAACGCTCATAGGCACATAGAAAGAGGATAGAGGAGAGACAGCGAGAAGAAATATAACCATGAAGAACACCATTAGATGTTGTATCTCTTGCATTCTACCATGTGGAGCTTTGGACGTGATACGAATAGTACACACTAATGGACGTGTAGAAGAGATCAGTGGCACAATTCGTGCAAGTGAAGTCATGAAAGCACACCCTAAACACGTCTTGAAGAAGCCCTCTTCACCTTCTGATGATGGCGTGGTCCCAAAGATCGTTGTAGTACCACCGGATGCAGAGCTACAACGTGGGAAGATCTACTTTCTCATGCCAGTTCCACCAACGCCAGACACAAAGACTCGATCTTCAAGAGGTTCTGGCACTAGAAGGAAAAAAAGAGAGAGTTGCAACAGTGTAAGTACTGGAACCGATAGAAGCAACAGTTTGAGCAGTAACGTTTGCAACTCCATATCGATGACCGCAAACCTTCTCGTTTCTGATCAGTACTTGAGCGAGATACTGTCTGAGAAAATATCAACTCAGAGAGATCGAAGGAGAGGACGTGTTGGGGTGTGGAGACCCCATTTAGAGAGCATTTGCGAGTCACAAAACGATGCCTAGCATGAAGGGTCGATATATATGAGCTATGCCTTCTTTTTCTTTTCTTTTTTGTGATAAAATTCAATCTTATCCGTTATTCAATTTTCTTATATCTACCTTCTTCTCTTACATTTTACCTTCTAGTGTATATATAGGCAAATAAAGAAACTATGAAAAGTTGAGTTTAAGGTTTGGGATTGAGTATGGAGATGATGAGCCTATTATAATTTATAAGCAGTTGTGATGGGATTTTGGTATGGCATATTTGGTTATATGAGGAACTGTTCTGAACTTGATTAAGTCCAGAATTTCATGGAAAGATATACGAGTTTGTTTAAGGAGCCAAAGCAGTTTTCTTGTGTTAATGGTTTCACTTGTAACATGGCAGAGAAGAGATTGGCATTGAGGAACATATCGCTTCACTTGGTACTTTGTTTTGCATCAACAGGTAATTTTTTTTTTTTAATTTTCTGCCTGTTGTTATGAGAAAACAAAGTGCATAAGTGGTAGCTTAAGTGGGAATAACGTGGATGATGATCTTCCGTAGTAACTTAACTGACATCACTCTCTCTATAAAAGGATGATCATGCACATGTGCACCTAATGCATTATTGCTCAGTTCTTTTCCTAAAACCACACGCATTTATTGCATATCTGAAACCTTTAAAAATCTCAAAACGGGGAAAGGGTTGGTAGATGGCTCTTTTATAAATGAAGAAGCTGCCAATTTCATCCATGAATCCTGGGATTTACCCTAAGGATTGAATCAATGCCATTTTGACCAACTGATTCTCTCTCTCTTCTCCATTTGTTTGTTTGTAAATAAAAAATAATTTCTCTGCGTCTTTTCTATTAATCGTTAGCATGAAAAAGGTAGATCCAGAGAGGTGAAGATGATCAATGGAATGCAGCAATTGAGCAAATTTTGATGTGCTGCATTTCTAGGTAGAGCCCATCAACCGCGATAGACCTCACGTCATCTCTTCGTCTGCTCATAATCAATTGATATTTTATTAGACGATCAAAGTCATTTTGAGGACGATGGAATAGGAGTCCCCACGCAGCTTTCCACCACAGAATAATAATGATAATAATTAATTAAATTCAAATATGTAGTACATCTGAGCTTGCAACAACGACTGCAAGTGGGTTGGTTCAGCTGCAAGTGTCTGTCTTTAAGCACTTCGTTTTATGATGATGAGCTGCCTGTAAAGGTATTTAACAGTAGTTTTTGACCTTTTTACTTTACGCACTAAAGCAGGAAACAAGCCCATGTTCCAAAATCCTAATCCTATGCAAAATGTTGTGGGAGTCCGGGTCCCTACCAATATGGGGCCAATGAAAAGTTGACAGTACTTGATATCATTGGAATGTAATCTAATCCAAAGTGATTGCTCAGACTACCACTGCCCAGTCCTCTGCTTTTGTATATGCCTTCTGTTTCTACTTTCCGCTTTTCTTCCCTTCAAAATTTCCATATTTGATCTGTTATCTTTTTCCTTTTCTCTTACATGCATGAATGAGTTTGTAGATATTTGGCTCATGGACATTAAAACAAAAGATAACGCATTTTTCTTTTAATTAAAATAAGACTTCGAATTATCAAATTTTTTCAATTTTTATTAAAATATTATTGTTGTTAATTATTGCAACGAGATGATTAGAGGATGAAAAATAACAAGGATCTCGTTGGCACTGGACACTTTCGGTGACCAAAAAAGCTCATTGAAACGGTCGCTGGACACTTTCGGTAAGAAAAACAGCCCATTGGCAAAGTCGGTGGACACCTTCAGTAGCCAAAAAAGCCCGTTGAAATAGTTGTTGAGCAGCTTCGGTGGCTAAAAAGCGACCATGCCAAGGAGCTGTTTTATCACCGCTGATGTCCAGCGATTGTGTCAACGGGATTTTTCGGCTATCGACGGTGTCCTGCAACCGTACCAACAAATTATAGAGTGACTAGCCCGAGTTGAACTTTTTATCTTTTCCTATCACGAAAATTGCATTGATGAGATTAATACACTCGTTTATTAAAAATTTAATAGTCATTTATATTTCTTAATTTATCAAAAAAGAATTGCGAGCACACCACCAACTAGACAAAGGGAAAATTTGCCCCATATTCTACTCATCTGGCTTTCAATATAAGGTCCGTCCAAAGGGGAACACAGCACGAGGCTTAACTCATTGAACCCGGCCTAACCAGGGCTTATGTGCGTGACAGGTTTGGTATATTATATGCGCGGTACGTACGAGCGCTATCGCATGCCAGATATAGGCAAATTATGGCAGCAGAATTTGGCAAAAAGCCCGAAGAGCAGCAGCCTAGAAGGTGGAAGCTCACCAACTCACTGCCAACCCCCAATTTCGTTTTAATCTGAAATAAATCCAAATAGGAGCAGACAGGGACAGTGTACCTGTTTGATTGCCACCACCATTTGTTTAGACCCACTCCTGTGGTATATATGCTATTGGGATGGCAGGCTCCAACAAACTCAAATACTTGGAATGGGGATAGGGACCAATATTGCAAATATGGTACCAGATTTAGTATTGGATTGAATTTTAGTATGGTATTTTATTGGTATCGATTAATATTGGGTATTGTTTCAGATAATTTTTTAAATTTATAAAATAGTCTTTATATCTTTTTAGAAATTGCGAAATAGTCCATTGTCATATTGTACATTTGTACTATATAGTTTATAAGTTTACATCAATCATGTTTTCAAAATTCGTAATAATAAATAATAGCCACAATTAATATGAAATAACAATAATTTTCAGATATTTCACATATAAATAATAACCACAATTAATATAAAAAAGACAATTATCATCGTACACGTATACAATTAAGAATAATACAAAATATTTAAAATATTACAATTTTATTATATAATAAATAATAATTACATTAAATCATCAAATAAAAAGAACAATAAAAATCCTTAACTTTCTAATTATTATAATTTACAACAAGAGATTGTAATGACAAAACAATCAATTAAAAGTGAAGCCTGAAACAAAAATATAAATTATTTAATTTACTATTAATTAAATATATTATTTAATATATTAATTGTTAATAAGAATTTAAACAATTTTAATTTAATATTGCATATTTAATTAATTAAAACTAATTATTACTAAAATTGTAAATAACTTAATTTAATTTAAATTTGTAAAATTAATTATTATATTTTTAAAATAAATAAATTTTAAATAAAATTTTAATTAATAATTAAAATATATTTAAAAATAAATATTAGTTTATAAATAATAAAATTTAAATTATTTATTTTAAAAATAAAATAATTTTTATTAATACTTTATTGATAAATATTATATAAAAGATCAAAATAAATTTAATTAAAAATAATTTATTTTAAAGTTTTATTTAATGTATAATTATTATAAGTAATAAAAATATTTATTATATTTTAAAAATAAAAATTAAAAAACACAATAAAAATTGAAATAAATAGTTAATTAAAAAATTGTTTGAAAGGAAGGAAAAAATTTTAAAAAAATTTGCTAAAAAATCCTTAAACTTTTTAAAATTCACGGTATTGGTCAGTATCAGCCGGTACTGACCGATATTTACGACCGGTATTTTTGAACATAATTCTGTACCATTTTTAGCTGGTACGGTATATTTCAGCCGATACCAGCTGGTACGGTAAGTAATTCAAATTTTTGATCTGGAGCACTTGCGATAATAATTTGCTATATAAGTTGTTATTGTTTATATTTTAAATAATTTATAATGATAAAAATGAAAAATCTTTTTTACATATATAATTTTATATAAAAAATTCACGAATTCACACTTCAAATTTTCATAAATTAATTAAGATTTACAATTTAACTCTTAAAATTAGTATTTTTTTTACAAAATAATTCGTATTTAAATGAAATTAGTAATTATATTAGATTCAAAGGAATTATTTATATTTTAAATAAATTTTAAAAATGCATTACTAAGATTTAATATAATAAGATCAACTTATCAATATTTAATATTCACAAGATTTCATACATTAACATCCAAATATTAAAAACATGTTGAATTAACATTTTATTTGGACTTTTTTTATCTATTTAAAAATAAAAAGATATACTTATTATTTTATGTTATTCTATTTGCCAAAAAATTAGATTTTGATAATATTTTTATGGTTATTAACACAAAATATTACGAAAATTTATATACATTAATAAATTAATAAATTATTTTATATAGATTTATAAAATTCCTTTCAAACAAATCAAGAAACTTAATTTAAGAATCATAATTGTTTAGGTAATGATAATATAAATAACAAAATAATCGTCTTCAATTAAGAAAATTAATTTTTTAAATTGATAATTTTGTGGACTTCTTATCACTTTATCATAAAAATACAAAGGAAGAACAAAAAAGAGAATCATCATATAATATAAAGGAAAAAATAGTGGCTTGAAGTATAGAAAAATAACAATTATATATAAGTATATCATTTAATAGAAAAAAAAAGTTGATAAGAAAGAAAACAAAGTGGGAATAACATTGTAAGATGAGTAAATTTCTTTAGACCCACTTAATAATTGGAAAAAAAGAAGAAAATAGGAGCTTTAAAATTTTGAAAAAGAAATTCTTTTTAAAATAAAAAAGATTCTTACCAATCTTTGGTTAAGTACTTAAAATTATAATTAATCACAACATTAAAAATTATAAATATTTCTTAGCACTTTTATAACTTAGAAGTTGTAATTTAATAGTCATTTATTATGAACAATAACCTAGTTGTTAATCAACACTACAAGAGAAAAAGACTCCTCCTTTCCTTTACAATAGCTTCCAACTTCAACTACTCTCCATAGCTTCTACTTCGTATGTCCTCTCAACACCATTTGCATTATCCCTCTCTGCTCTCATTTTGTTTTACTCATTAATCTATCTCTTAATGCTAAAATTCCTTTTCTTAGCCCAAGAATATTTCCCTAAAAGCAGATGGTTCCTATTCTTTTAGACCTTCATTTCCTCCTTCCTAATAAGGAGCTCTAAAACCATTCCTCAACTCAAGTTGGTATATGGCTTATACAATGAAGTAAACAGGGACTAGTTTCCTCTTCTACTCCTCCTCCTTTAGGCTAAAAAAAACTATTAAAAAAGGGCCTCACGTGATACTTTTGGGCATCTTAACACTTCCAACAAGGTGGAGACCAGAGGTAATTCTGAAAGTTCATCTTGCAATAAGAAAATCTAGTAAGAAATCTAAAAGAAAAGGAGTCAAAACATCTCAACCCTCTCATATCGGTGTTAGCTAGCAATATCAGTGACCCCAAAAAGTAAAAATAACTCTATGATTGTCTTCTTTTAATAAAACTAATGTTAAATGGCCTTTTAGAAACCAAGCTAAAAATTAGAAGTTATAAGAAGGTCTGGTTTATCCATAGCAACTGGAAAATCATCATTAACAAAGTTATGTTTATAAATCGTCTTACTTCTTAAAACTCACTAATTGAGATACAAAATTTAGTTGAGCTTCCTAATTATACCATTCCTTTTAGATTCATAAATTACCTTGTAAAACTTGAGGGATTCAAGGAAGTTGTGGAAGCAAGAATGGAAAAGTAATTGAGGGATTTGAACAATTCAAATCCATCAAGATATCACCCCTTTTAGATTTATAAATTACCTTGTAAAACTTTAAGGATTCAAGGAAGCTATGAAAGCAAGAATGGAAAATGAATTGAACAATTTAAATGCATCATAACACTTTAGATGGTAAAAAGAGAACTCAAGGTATTACATAAAAAATTTATTAATATTAAATTCCTCAACATAAAAGAAACAATAAGCAAACTTATCCAAGAACAAATAAAATTGAATATGAACTCAATGAATATAATCAAGATTGAAGAAGAAAATGCATCACTAAGGAACTACATTAGAACTTTTGAGGCTTATAGCTCACTAGTGAAACGGAAACATAGGATTCAATGGTTACAAAGTGGTGACAGAAACTTGCTTTCTTCTTTAAAGCTATCATAATTAGGAGAAACATAAACAAAATATTAGACTGATTGAGGAGAACTAAAAGAGGATTTAGGAGCAAAACAAGCAGAAGTAGGAAGTTTATAATTATTTTCAAAGAACAATTAGCACAACCACCAACTTGTTGCTCCTTAGTGTAAGTTCTCAACTTTTTGATCTTTTAAGTTATAACTAAAGAGTGAACTTAAGAACTCACCAGACTTGTTATATCATAAGATGTGGAAAATGCATTAAAGAGACTTAATTCCATTAAAGCTCCTGGAACAAATGGGTTAACTGCCTACTTCTTTAAAAGGCTTAGACTTGGATAAAAGAACAAGTTAACAAAGTTATTATGGAGTTCTTTAATCCTATAACTATTTCAAATTTTAGGTCTACAACTTATTGCAACACAATACATAAGTTCATATCCAAAATTCTTGCTACTAGGATAAAGGAAGTATTGCAATCCTTCATAAGCAAAACATAGTAGGGAGCTTATATCAAAGGAAGGAATATAATTAGGCTTGGCATAAAGGCCAGGGCTTAGCCTGAAGTTAACAAGCTTGGCTTTGTCAAGCTTGAGCCTTTTTTTTCATTTTTAGACTTTCGGCTCAAGGTCTGGGCCTAGCCCAAAGTCAACAAGCCTAAACCTATAGGGCTTGGGCTTTTTTTCAATTTCAAACTTTGGGCCTAAGCTTGGCTCGACTCAAAACTTGACAATTTGTTAATGTGAAAAATAGTGTCATTTTACATTATGAACTAATATAATGTAAAATGATGTTATAAGCATCTCAATCTTCATTATTGCATTCGTCTTCTAATGTGTCCTTCGTTCCTCTTTTGTGTTCTTTTGCTATTGGCTGCTGCTGCGTTCTTTTTCTACATCCTTCTACTGTGCCTCCTTCCTTCTAATGCACCTCCTTCCTTGTATTAGCTTCGCCTCCTTCTACTGTTGTTGTTTATAGACACCAATCCTCATTCCTCAAGTCGTTGAAGAGTTTGGAAAGGTAATTGTTTTATCTACCTACACATATTCAGGAGCATCCACAAAAATATGTCTAAATTACCAAAATATCCAACCAATTTATCGACATGTGATTTTTCTCATTTTTGCATGGAATACTTCCATTAGGTTAGACTATAGACATTGATGCAAATAATTTAATTGATGTTTATAATGTTGTAATCAATTTAATTAATGTTTATAACTTGTTAGTTTCTAAGCAATTATTTAAAAATGTTATATCTCAACTTGATTAAAACCAATGTGCACCTATTCAAATTAAATTAATTAAAGCTCTATATTTCTTATCGTTTAACAAGATTAGGAGTAATTTGGGGATTAATTGTGTTAACTGACTTTTAATAATTCATTAAATCATTAAAAGAGTTTATAAGTTTATATATTATTCATAATATATTCAATTACTTTAGGACTTCTAATTTGGATTAAAGGAAGAGTTGTCAATTATTATGTTATTTCATCACTTGAACTTAATATGAAGTCACCAGCCTTCTAAAAATATAAGTTTACATAAACAAAAATTTCAACTTAGACATCAATTTATTTTATAGTTCTTGGAAATCATGACCATAAAAGCCATACCCATAAATCCCTTAACCATTTAATAAATACTTAATATAGGAAGAGAGAATCTCCATGGAATGAACAAGATTTTGATATGTTCATATACTTAAATTTAGGCATGTGATTTTGATGATATATTAACTAGTTGAGTGCAGATTTTGATATGGTCATATGCTAATTCTAAGGTAAGTGGATTGGATATAAAAGAATTCAACTATTATTTGATTGCACATGATGTATTACATGATTTTATTAAGACATTAGTAAT
The DNA here is from genome assembly GCA_027568915.1 of Erythroxylum roraimae. Lineage (NCBI taxonomy): Eukaryota > Viridiplantae > Streptophyta > Magnoliopsida > Malpighiales > Erythroxylaceae > Erythroxylum > Erythroxylum roraimae. The sequence continues at coordinate 32,320,420 of JAOSBL010000002.1, read as the reverse complement.
TTAAAATTGTGTTAAAGATGATTTATATCTATCTATAATTATTTACTTATTAGTTCCTTTAGTTTGGAAAAGTGAAATTATAGAAGAAAACTCAATAGTGAAGTTTGTGCATTTGGATTATTGGATAACACTTAAGTTATTGTGCTTATTATTTTTTTTGAAAAAAAAAGAATAAAATGCATTTATAGGAAAAGATAATTAAGGGCTTACAACAAGTCTAGGGGGATACCCCTTAAAAACATGAAAATATCATATACTAATTAGCTAAACAAACAGAACATAATCGAGTGAAAAAAATAGAGAATGTTGTTATTAGTGGGAATGCTATACAGCACCACGAGTTCTTTGATGCTGTCTATAATTTCAAAGATAAGGTTGTCTATAGGCTTGGACTTGGATTCAAATCGCCTAACATTCTCCTTTTCCATATAGATTGGACACTTATGTTAACCACTATTGTGTGGGACAAGATCTTGGTAGTTGGCTGGGTTGCTAAGCAATGAATAATAGCAAAAATATTGTTCTCTTAGATAAGGCAACTACAACACATGAGAACAGCTCTCCGTACCATATTAGTCACCTTACACATAAAAATAAATGGTCTCTAGATTCTTCCTGGAGTTGACAGCAGGGGCATAGAAGATTGATGCTCAAATACTTGATTCGATCAGCCGTATTCAACCGATTTTGTATAGTGAGCCATAATAGAAAGGATGTTCTCGGTAAGACCATTTTATGCCAAATGATTCTATGCCAAAAAAACATGTGGTTTCCTCACCCTTAATAAGTCCTGAATGACTTTGTTTGTCAATTTATGAGTTGGAATGCCATGCCAAAAATATGTATCGTTAGAGAGAGAGGGAAAATAATGAGGTTTCAAATGTCTAAAGTTGTTTGAAAAATTCCATCAGCAGCCGTTGATGAAGGAATCTATTGTAGTATGGAGAGGAAAGGAAGAACCTCTAAATAAATGTTAAGATTGGAATAAAGGTCCTTGACCTGTCCAATTATCAAACCATAAAGATATGAGCTTCCTATTGCCAATAGTGTAAGATACTTGATCCTGAACCAGGTTCCTCAAATGAATTAACTGATTTAGAAAATAGGAATTGCTATTAGTCTTACAAACTGCCTAGATACTTCTTCCTTTAAGGAAATAGGAATGAAGCCAACGTATCCATTGCGTTTGTTTGTCTTCAAGAATCTGCCATAATCGTTTCAAGATAAGGATATAATTAGTGAGTTTCACGAAAGGAATGTTTAATCCTTCATTGGCCTTTGGAAAGCAAATGTCTGACCATTTAACTTTAGCACAACGTTTGGTTCCCATCCTATGATTCCATAATAAATCCTTGAGTAATCTTTCAATAAACTTGATAGTCCCTTGAGTAATCTTTAAGTAATCTTTCAATAAATCATCTGCAAAGGAAAGGTTAGTTAAGTCAAGCTTCTTACATTTCAAATGATATTTAAAAGTTGAGTTTCTTGCCACTTTATGCCGAATGATTATATTGAGCATCTTTATGCAAATGATGGAAAGGTAAAGGGAGATAGGATCCCCTTATTGCAATCCATTCTTAGCTTGGAAATAGGTTGAAGGATTGACATTGATCAAGATTGAGTAATATAATTTGGAGACACATTCCTTGATCCAATTAATGAATATAGCTGGGAAACCAAAAACTTCCATCGTCTGTCATAAGAAGCTCCAACGCACACTGTCAAACACCTTATGAAAATCAAATTTGATGGTGCAGTTAGGAGGTGAATTGGTTCAGGAATATCCATAGAGTAATTTATGAACAATCAATATATTATCTCCAATTTATTGATTACTGACAAAAGCTCCATGGTTATCACTGACATTATAGGTAGTTTTTCTTCTTATAACCTCCTACTGTATGCTAGAAATTAGATGCCATATGTTGGCTTACTTCAAGATCATTAATTTATACTTTGAAGCTTAGTAAGTATACTTATGTTTCTTTATCTATATATGTGAGCAGTAAAACATTTTGGAATATCTAATTCTTATATAGTCGTATATGTTGATTGTTTTAGATGGAAGGGCATATTTTTTGGTAGAGAGCTTTACTCTAGTACCAGAGAGTTTACAGGTGGATATTTTTAATCTAGTACTAAATGAAGATAAAAGTGTATAAGGCCTATTGAGAAGTGATGTTTATAACAACTTTAACAAGACTAGATTTAATGGATGGAGTAGAAAAGGCTTAAGGTAAATATTATCACAATATGTTGGTCAGGAGTTCAAAAGATGGAACCTTTTATTTAAAGAGACATGGATTCGTGTAATGGAAAGAAGATCGTATCAGGAGGTCAAATATTTTTCACCCCTAATCTAATGAGAGGGAAGAACATCTTATGACAACAGTAGATCAATGTTTTTGATAGCTAGTATGGTCATTCGTGATAAACATCTACTCTCTATAGTTGATAGTAAAAGATTTAGGACGTTACTCACCTCCCTCCAACCAACCTTCAAGATCTCAAATTGGAATATCTTGAAGAAAGGCATTTAAAAGATATATGAGGATTAAGATAAAGAAATATTTAAAATGTTCTTGAGTATCAAAGGATGAGTTGCCATCACAACGTAGACAGTTGATAACCAAAAGAAGGGTTAGAGTTGATCCTGGATAGCGTAGTATATTAGAGTGTGGCACTCAAAAGAGTTGAAAATTTTAAAGAAACTACATAACAACTATGCATTACATGGACAAAGAAGTTGGTATTAGATTGTCCTACTAGATGAAATTCAACCTTCGAGATGTTGGAGTTGGAAATCTAATATGTTGAGGTGTTTATCAAGTTGAGACAAAGATATTCTCGATATACGTATCTACCTATAGAACAGCAATGGGAGTTGGTTAAAGAACTTTATGTGAAGTTGGAAATATCCACACATATAAAAATCACCATATAAACTAAAAGTCACTCCCCTTGAATTTTGTCACTTCCCCTTATTCTAATATCATAAAAATTATCCTCCCCATTTTTGGAAACATAAAAAATCAGTTAGATGAAGGAGGAAAGCAAGACTCAATAAGCTATATAAATCATTAAGTTGATGCATCATGATATCTCAATGTAAGTCAAATTTTCCTAGCAATATGGTGAGCTAAGACTCAATGGAGGTCAGACGAGCATCAATTAGAGACCTATGATGTGGTTGAGAGGTAGTAGCCTCGTCATCTATAGGTAGCTCAATAGTGTGGCTCAAGAGAGGCTCATTGAGACCATTGTTTCCTTATGTAATGGTGATAACTACTGAGGCTCGAGTCACTGCCACTAGTGCGGCCAGGTTATTTGACCATTATCCAATTGGTAACCTATACAGTTAAGAGCAACAAAGCAAAAAGAATAAATAAAAATCAATCTCGTCACTAATGGGAGGAGTATGAAAATGTTGGAAGATCAGGCTAAGTATTAGAGCATAGGGAATGATTTGTTTCTCTTTCTTAGTTTGATGGACATGGACTATATTGAGCAAAAGGAAGACATAAAGATAAATACACTCTTTTAACATGAGGACAGATAGGAACCAGAGGTAATTGATAGATGATTAATTGATTATATTTTTACCTTATATTTAATGTATTCTTGTTTGATATTTTATACTTTTGTTGTGCATTTGGTACTTAATATGTTTTAATTATATTTACAGGTGATAATTGCCTTCATGGACTTAAAGGAGAGGAATTCGGATGAAAATATGTTATAAAACAGAAAATCAGCAATCTGGAAGGAATGTATAGCTATGAATTTTTGCACGCTCATACACTTTCGCGATATTCGACGATTTCCAATTATGCATGTTCCTGTGCATGGTCATACACACAACCGTGCATAACCTAAAAACCTCGATTTTCATATAAAAGTGATGTTTTGGAGGCAAATCAGAAGAGGGAGTGGCTGGCATTGTTCTAAGAAGTTTAGAGACAATTCTAGAGGTGATTTGGAACTTAAGGAGCAGAAGACATAGGATTTTTATCGACAGATCCATCAAAACACAAGATTGGACATCTACATCGTTAGAATACACAACAAAGAATAATCAGGAAAATTTAGAATTATGATTATGATATTTTTTATTTATATGGATATGATTTCAAGTTTGTCGATGTATAGCTAAATTCTCTATTAATATCTAGGTCAGATGTACCCTAGTTAAATACTTTGACATATTTTGATTATTTTATGAATGCAATTGTGGTTGTTGATTATTAAGATCCAATTATTTGTTTTATTTATTGTCTATTAATATGATTTTTATACTTTAATTTGATTTCATACTTAGCGATTAAGAAGTCCTAAGTTTGAATAGATCTACAATAATTGGAAAGAGTTATTGATTGCAATCCTAAAGATAGGGTGATATAAATCTTCTAGATTGGGGTCAAATCTAATAGAGGGATTCATAATATGGTAATGCAATCCTATAAGATTTAACCTGAGTAATTCGGTTAAAGACCTTAGGATTAGTTGTTAGGAGCCTCAAGGTCAGCTATTTGCATACCATAGGAATCTCTACAGTCCAATACATCAACCAAACAATTATATAATAAAAGATCAATCTGTTAAGGATTTAAGGAGATTCAAACCTAGATACTAATTTATACATCTAATAAATTGAAGAAATTATATCAATCAAACATATCAAAACATGCTAACAATTAAAAATGTTGATCCATTTTGAACTTTGATATGAGTTTTAAAAGGTTATATCCATTTTATTTTTTGTTAAAGATATTAATAGTTAGTTATGATAATCAATATTTAATTTTAGATAATTACTCTTTTAGAAAAACGAATATTAGTGTATCATAAATTATCATTGTCATTTTTTAATGTTATCTTATGTAAAATAGAGTTGGTATAAAAAAATTTAGAAATCCAAGCAATACCTAGTTATAAAAGATGCACCACTTTTAGATAGAATTATTAGCAAGAAACTTTCAAACTTATAAAAATTTTGTATAAATTTAATTTCCTTTTTATAGAGTACAAAATTATAATTAATTCAAAACATCTTGCATTAACTTATATAAGCATCCCCTATAGGGTTCCGTGCCTGGTCTTTAAAAAAATTTTAAAAAAAACTTATATAAGCGTATCAATTATAAAAGGCACTTCTCATGATATAATCCTAACATTTGTAACCATTAATAAGCATCCAACACCAAAAGACATGAGAAGAGTAATAAAATAATGCTCATGTCTCAAAGCTTCTTTCTCTTTAATGTTTGCTTCATCCCTTCCATATTTTATAGTTTCTTCAATGTTTTTAAATCCTTTTCAAAAGCTTATTTATTCTCTTCATGGCCTAGCACACGTAGTTCTTCTTGTTCTTCAAGCTCTAATGCATGTTCCATCTTTAATTTTTCAATTTCAAATCTAATGTTTTCTAACTTCCTCAACAAGCCCAAAATAATTTCTTTGTTTCTCTCAATTATAGAAGAATCATCCTACTTAAAAATTTCATATGCATTTTTCTCACAATTAATGAATTCCAATTTAAAGTCCAAGGTTTCTAGGTTTTAAAGGTTTAATTAGTTTGAGGTTTAAAAACTTTATAGATTAGAAATTTTTAATATTTGAGGTTTAAGCTAGAAAAACATATTATGTTTATTTTAGGATTTCATTTAAGGATTTTCTAGAGCTTAGTTTAAGGTCTCATTTATTGGGAGATCAACTTTTTTAAAATTAATATTATAATCCGTGTTATAGCTCACATAGAATATTATATAATTGATAATGAAGGATTATCACTAATTCAACACTCTTATAAACAATGATTTAAAGAGGCACCAATATTAGAATTTTCAAATTATTTGAATATCTAACCAATTATTTTTAAGGTTTGGACACTTGAACTAATATTAAGAAAAAATTTAGGTAATCACAAAACCATTATCACATAATGTGTTTGTGCCATGTATAAATATTATTATTTAATAAATTAAAACTATCAAAAAATAATAAAGTAAACATACGAATGAGTGTATAGTTATTGAGTTCATTGTAAAAAAATCTCAAACTCAATTTTGTAATACTAGCTCGAATTTTAGAAAGTGATGTAAAATACTTCATTTTTCAATTTGTTGCAAAAATAATTTGGTGTTAACTTCTTCGTTAATATGTCCAACGTAACTAGCCACGTTAGCTTGATGTTTTCGACATAGGACTATTATGTAGTCCCTTTTTTCCCACATAATCATTTTGTTATTTAACAAAATTAAAAAAGAAAATCCTAATATTGTTGTTAGACTCTGTTCCCCATCAATATTCTTTATTACTCCAATTTAGTTAGCTTCATGCCAACCTAATAATGAAACTACATAAACAAATAAAATTTCCATGTCTCTTTATTCATTTCCACATTACATAGAAAATTCTCAAAGATAAAAATCTTTGAATCCATTCATTATTAGATAATCCTCGAGTCTAAGGTTTGGAGGAACTATTGTTGATCGACTACTGGTTTCTACATTATTTGCCTCTAACTCGTTGTTTTTTGCCTTCGCCTCTGCCACTACCATCTTGTCAGTCCCATTATTTGAGGGTCTAAGCAAAATAAAGCCTTTTGATAAAAACCTGCCTCATTGTGATTATTCTAACTCAAACTAATGATCGAGGTCAACTCTTGTAACTACGAAGTTATGGATGACCCAATAGAGATTCGAAGTCACTGAAGAGGCTATGTAACTATGGAGCTAGTGTGACATAAAAGAAGAGAGCAACTTTAACATTTTATTAGGTAATGAATGTATAGGGTTGAAGGAAGAAATTAGGAATTGGAATATTGAAGAGCAGATGGCCTAGTGTTGAAACAATATGAAAGGTGTAGCTTGGTGTGAGAGAAAGTATTTTAGGAAGTTGGGTATTTAAAATAAAGCCCTTCATAAAGCCTATTGAGCTATCTCACTAATTTTATATTTTTGTACAGTTTTAATGTTGTAAACGTATATGTGCTTAATTGAAGTTAAAATAAAAATCTGCATAAATAAAAAAGTAAAATCCTTTCTAATTCTTTTGTCTTGCATTTTGTCAATCGATCGTGATGACAAAATTAGGACTTTATACAAGATTCTTTAAGAGATGCAGCAATACCTAAACTCTTAACCAAAGTAATGATGGAAGTGTTTTCATTCATGTTCTATGAGAGTATTGTGGAACGGATAGAAGAGTGATTATTTCAAGCCCTCAAGGGGAGTACGCCAAGGAGACTCAGTGTCTTCCTACACCTTTGTACTATGCATGGAATGACTATCCCAAGGCATCACATAAGCGGTTGACAAAGGTGATTGGGTGCCTTTTTCTTTTGGTACTAACGACATAACAATTTCCCATCTCTTTTTTGTAGATGACTTGATACTTTTCATGAAAGCCTCAACTAAGCAAATCGATTTTACATTAAATCTACTGGAGGAGTTTTGTAGGCACTCTGGCTAAAAAATTAGTAAGGAAAAAACTCTCTTATACTATTCACCAAATGTATCACAGGAGGAAGCAAGCTTTCTCAGCAACAGGCTAGGAGTTCAACTTTTAAGCAACCTCGGAAAGTACCTTAGAGTCCCTCTGATCCATGGCCGAGTCACTTCCAAGACTTATGCTTATGTCTCGCAAAAAATGGAGGATAAAATCAATGGTTGGAGCTCAAATAAAATTGCTTTAGCCGGTCGAGCTACTCTATGCAAGTTAGTTTTAGCCTCAATTCCACTATATAATACGCAACCCACAAGCTTCCCCGAGACTATGTGTGCAAAAATGGACCAAGCTTAAAGAAATTTCCTATGGGGAAGCTCCAAAACTCAAAGGAAATTACACCTTATTAAATGGGATGTAATTTGCAGCCCCAAATCAAGAGGTATCGTTTTTCATAATATGAAAAAATGGAACGAAACTTTATTGTTCAAAATTTCCTGGGGCATTATCTCCCAACCATCAGAGCTATGGGCCAAAGTCCTCCTTGCCAAATATAAACTACCACCTGAAGATATCCCTAGACTCCTCCCCACTGAAAATGGATCTCACCTTTAGTACCACCTCAGCCACATCTGGGACTTATGCTTGACTAGAATCCGCTGGATAATCGGTTCGCTTCTGGAAAGACATCTTGATTGAAACAAGGAAGCCCCTCATAGAATTGGCAATTTCGCCTGTCCCCACCACAAAGTCGACCTATCAGTATGTGAATTTGTTAGTTCTGATAAGGGTTAGGATTTAAAAAACTTACAGGAGAAGCTACCATGGGAAATTATTCAACAAATTCATGCCCATTTCCCTCCACGCATAAACGCGCATCCAGACAGATCATCGTGGGCTTTGACGGATTCAAGAAACTTCACTGCATCTTCTGCTTACAACCTACCTTGTGGAAATTAATGGCGAAACCCAAAGCATAAATGTATTGTAGTTTGTTCATGGAAAAGGCCAGAACGTATTCAAAATTTCATTTAGTTGTGCTTACACGAAGCTCTCCCTAACAATGTTGAAAGGAAGTGGAGACACCTCACTTTATGTAATGAGTGTTTATATGTGGAGGAGTAGAAACCATTGACCATGTTTTGAGATGGTGCTCACAAGAGAAACATCCCTAGAGCAATCTCATCCCTTAAGGTAAACATTTTAATTTTTTTACAGGGAACATAACTGACTGGTTTATCAACAACTTGCAAGAAACCTTGCTGCTAAATGAGACGCCATGGATAACAATCTTTGGAGTCGCATACTGGTCCTCACCCAAATTTTGGTGAAATCAATTATGCAAACATACAACTATTGAGGACTATGGAAAAACCCAGCAGATAAGAGGCTTTCATTCACTGCCATCATCCTGACATAAATTGACACAAGATTAATGCTGACGGGTCCTCCGAAACAAAGACACACCTCGTTGCGGCAGGAGGATTAATCTGAGATGAAACAAGCTCGTGGCATGGAGGTTTCGCAGCCAACATAGGCATTGGCTCAAATGGGCCACCTATTTCACCTTACTCACAACTTTGGAGCTATTTCCAAATAATTATACTAGAGCTTAATAACAAAAATGTCATTGATATCCTTCAACACAAGTAACCAGTGGTTGACCAATACAGTGCCCTCTTCCAACAAACCATGGGCTTCTTCAAAGACAATAGATAGTCCATATTAAACACATTTATTGGGAGGGAAACAGATATGCCTGACACATTGGCGACCTTTTGCTCTAAGCCAATCTCTTGGATTACATATTTTAGAGTCTCTGCCTAATTATGTCAAGAACCTACTATCGCAAGATAGAGTAAGAGTGTCATTGTCTCGTAGTGTTGTAAAATTCTGAGCTAGGCACGTGCCTTCCCCTTGATAAAAACAAACAAAATTGGACTTAAGATACTAGAAAAATAATACTAAAACATATCCATTTTGATGAGTTTGCAATAGAGCAATCAACGAGGAAGATTACCAACAGACAAAAGAGTCTAATAAGAAAATTAAGGTTTTTCTTTTTTTAATTTTATTAAACAATAAAATGATTATATGAAAAAAAAAAAAAGGTACTATATGGTAGTCACGTGTCAAAAACATCAAGTTTGCATGGTATGTCAAATACGTTAATGAAGAAGTTATTGTCATGTTACTTTTACAATAATAAAAAATTGGGACATTTGAAAGTTACTTTTTAAAGATGAGATTAGTATTAAAAAAATTAAGTAAAGCTTGAAAATTTTTTACACTTTAATTATTTTATGCTTTTTGATATTTTTAATTATTAAATAATAAAATTCATATGTAGCACATATATAATATGTAGCAACTATATAACAAAAATATTAATGTAATATAGCATACGTGGCATATATATTGTTGGGACCCGATCTTTTTGAACCGGACCCCAACCGGAAAAACAGAAAACGAAAAAACTAAAAACAAAGCCCAAAGCGAAAACGAAGGCCAAAAGCAAAACGAATAACAAAAGAACGGATCCTAAACCCGGAAGTGGGCCCAAAAAAAATGCGAAAAGCGAATCGGATCAAAAAGCGTGCGAAACACAAATCGGATCGGAAGTCATAAAGCTGAATCAAAATCAAATAGCGGAATCGAAGGAATGGATTCAACGAAAACAAATCGCTTAAGAACAAAAACTTAACTCCGACATCCGAAACCAAATATTTTAGAAAAACATCGCGTTGGAAA
>JAOSBL010000002.1:32290709-32302242 GCA_027568915.1 Erythroxylum roraimae | reverse complement strand
AGATTTTTCAACTTTATTATTATATTATATTATATTATATTATATTATTATTATTATTATTATTATTATTATTATTATTATATTTTATACCTTCTCTATCTTTATCGTATTATTTAGTTTATTACTTATTTCATATTTTATTTATCAAATATTTATTTATTTATTATTATTATTTATTATTTATATAGGTCATTAAGAAACAACCTCTCTACTAATTAAGGATATGACTGCGTACTACTGAACCTCTCAAAATCTTACGTATCAGTGAGATTTTTACTGAATTATTGTTGTTATTGTATCTGTTAGCTTAATGAATTTTTGTTGTTGGAATTGCCTTGAAGTGCAAATGACTCCCATAATTAAGCAAATCATTAAGACTATTCAAAATCCATGTTATTTCTAGTGTACCTTGTAATTCAATGGAAGCTAATGTTTGTAGCCTCTTCCTAGTCTGAGAAAAGAAATTTGATCACCCTACAATTTAAAGAATCTAGGTGTATTAAAAAATAAATAAATTTTGTTTGATTTTACTTATGTGTTTTTTATTTTTTATTTCTTTTTTAAATAAAAATAAATACATGTTTGGTTATTACTGTCAATGTAATTATATTTTTATCATTAATAATAGCTAATTATTAGATAAAACTTAAGGATAAATTATTTTTATCAATTAATTTAGTTATTGATTTATTTATTTTAATATCTTGTATAATATTTATTGATGAATTTTTAGTAAAAATTATTATTATTTTGTTAAAATAAATATTTTAATAAATAATTTTATTTATGAATTAATATTATTTGTAATATATATTTTAATTATTAAAGAAAATTTATTTGAAATTTCTATATTTTGAACTATATGTTAAATTTATATTATATTTACTAATAATTAATTTTATTTTTAAAAGTAATATTTAATAATTAAACTAAATAATATATTAAATTCATAATTTTTTTAGTAATTAATATTAATAATGAAATAATATATTTAATTTATAGTAAATCATATTCTAAAAATAAAAAAACAAAAATCAGTTTTTATAGTTTTTATAAATTATGAAAACAGGAAGAAACTCAAGCTAAAAACATAAATTAAAAACTCCAACAGACATATTATTTTTACTAATTTCAAAAACGAAAACTAAAAATTAAAAACAAAAGTGGAAAAAAAATAGGGAATCAATTACTTAAAAAGTTATGGTTTAATTTTTTTTTGTTTTTTTAAAAATTTTGAAATATTGGATAAGTCACTTTTTTTAAACAAACACAATTACCAAATTTCAGATAAACTGTAATAAATCATTAATGTAAAAATGTCATTTAAAGTACTTTCATATCATAAGTTTTTTTTTCCCAACAAAAATATGTAAAAGGAAAATTATTAGAAAGTAATTTGTAATTCTAAACCATAAAGACATTATGAAGAGTTCTTAATGTATTTAATCTAATCAGTGTAGGGGTTAACCTGTTAGTGTGCCAATTATATAAATATGGTTATGTTATACTACTGAAGTTAAACATATATAAGTTTCTGTATGAATTGATCCATTTCTAGTCAAAGGGCAATCGAAATACGCTGAATGATACAACCTTTCGTAGTATATAAAATAGATATGTACTTATTGATCCTGATGTCTCAAATACCTCAAGCTTCGGTAAATCTTTCCATGTCTGCGAGAGAACCTAAGAGATAAGTCCCACTTATACTGCAGACTAGAGTTTAAAAGAAGAAGTAAGAGAACCGATCATGTCTAATCCACAGGTTCTGCTACCCAACATTATCTTTGATCTGATAAGTTAACAAGCAAAGGAGTTAGTAGCTATATATATAATTTGCTTCTATATATACTCCTCTATGATTTGGAAGCACAACCTAGTGAACTTGCAATCTTCTTTCACAATCAATTTACAATTGGCAAACAAACAACTCATGAATTCCTCAGGTGAAACCCGTCCTATTGGTGAATCAACGGTATATATGCTTAAAGTCACTACAAAATCGTTTGTAGTACACATGCAGATTTTCTGGAGTATAATATGTATGTAAGAAATGTCAATGAACTCTCGTGCAATTAATTCAGTTCATCTTCTAAGGAAACGCTTTCTTGATTCTAGACAGTACATGCCACCGTCGTGACAAACACCAAAACTTCCAATGCATTTTTCTTTCTCTTTAATTAAGACATAGACTTCTTCTTTGTTTCACTCTTTTAATGAAAGTCTTCAGGGGGAACCTAACAACTAAGCAAGTTAAGAATTATATCCAAATTGATAGAGACAATGCTAAGAGATTTGACATTAAATTAAGGCAGTAGCATGCATTTCATACACGTATCTACGTACAAAATCCATGCAGATAACACATATATGTCTTCTTCCAGAGCAGATCGATGGTGTCAACTAATGAAGTTTGGAGACGACAGGGACCAACCGATCTTATAAACTCACTGCATACCTGTCTCTGGCCATCACAGAGACAAATAGTCGGGATTATGGGCGACAAAATTACGTTGTCAGGTAAGGGTTCATTATTAAATGGACCATATACAGGTAAGGTAGGGAAGGGTTTGACCTGACAAATTCTTACAAGGTTTCTAAACAATACGAGAGAAAGATGAAAGATATCAGCAGTATGCCAGTTTCAGGACAGCAAATTGTAGGAAATACATACTATGCAGGGCATTCTATCGATTTTGAGAGCACACAGCTGAATAACAAAATTACAGACCAAATTTTGAGAAGTTTCCTATCTCTTTAACACTTATGTAAAGTCAAAGTTTCAAGCACCATATCATAATTGCACCTAAGTTGCGGACTGAGAATTCGGATGGTTGCAGCAATTACAGAAAATATAAATACAATTACCAAAAAATAAGATCACAATTGTGGTAAATTGTAATAACGATTTGCACTACAACCTTAAAGTTACGATTGCAATGATAGTTGCATACTATAATTTAAAATCATGATTATAATATTATACTCGTGATTATTTTAACAAAAGTTATGGAAAGCAACTGTGATTTGAAATCACTTATGTTTCATCAGGTGCAACAACAAATAATAGTTGTATAATCTTCTGCCATTTAAAACTTTTATTTCGAAACTTTGTCTCGGGATAAACAAATGAAAAAAATAATCATGACATGTATCAGGAACTTATATATGTCAGAGAGATACCCTACTCTCAGAGGGAAAACAACTGGAAATCAGACAAACTAAGTAGGACATTGAAGTCACAGAAGGAACTTCCTTCAATGCATTATGATTTTATCAATTTGTCCACCTAGAATTCAAAACTAAGAAAAGATACCAATTGGATATGGTGAAAATGGAACAAGTATTTATATATTCGACAACGTATAGGCTTTGGTTCCAGATATAAGCAAAGAAATGGGTGGTAAGAGCACTACAATTTTGGACTCTATTCAAATAAAGGGCAATATTACATAAGAATGCATGTTAAATCTCACGTCAATGTGCAGAAAATTCCATGCATGCAACGAATGACACATCACCCGAGACCATTCATGGGGAGCAGAAAATCGCAGAGAATCACCAAAAGGACATAATCTAGGAGAAAAGCAAAGAAGTGACGCATATTTTAATTTTGAAATCAGATAGATATTCTTTCTTGTGCTTGATTTATATAAACTGATAGAGGGAAAGAGACAGAGAGAGAGGGGGAGCGAGGGCCATTCTTCTACTGTTTTGTGATAAACATCTCTTCAGTTGAAAGTTCCCAAGAAAGATACGGATGTGAATTTTTTTTTTTCCCCCTAATTTTTTCCCTCCCTACTCTTAGAATCCGGAAGTAATAGAAAGATTAGGGTTTTGAGGAATGGATTTAGGTTTTATATGTAAGAAACCAAGTCTCCATTCGCAAGCAACAATGGTTTTAAATCCTTGAATTATATTCTAATCTGGTGTATACAGCTCTTTGATACTTTCTCTCGTCCAGAACACTGTACCAGATAGTATATAGTCTAACTTGTCAATCAAATATACCCCATTTTCAAGCACTAATTAGACAGCAGTCTGATTTATTTACCGTGAAAGGAAATTTATTACCCAAAGGTTCTTAATTTAAAAGATTATATGAACTGAAATTTTCATAGTACGTCATCAAAAGAGACATAACATATCCACTTGAATATGGAGAGATGAGATTACCATATTATGTTCAGAAGCAAAGGGCCTTACTTGATTAAGCTGATAACGGCATCGAAGGGTTTGCTTCGTCTTTGATAACCTGCTTGATTGTATTCTTCTTCTTCTTCTTTTTCTTGTATGGAATACCTCTAGCTTTGGCTTGACACTCCTTCACTTCACGCAAATAAACCCGAATTGCTCCGTTACCAAAAGGATTGGTGTCAGGTGATCCTCCATGTTCCTCGTAAGCAGCTCTCAGACGTCCAATTAGGGCATCGAGACTTCCCCAAGCTTGTCTCAATGGACAAGTACAAGGTGCAGGAGGGTCTGGCTGCCCAAAAAAGACGCACCCATGTAGATGAACCTTAGTTTTTCCGAACTGATCCAAATATCGGAGAAAGTCAAGCACATGATTGCAGTTACACTGAGAAAGTGGAACTGGGGGTCTCTGGTTCTTCAAATACTGACCAAAAGTGTTCCAGTCTCGCCGTTTCTGGGATTCGTACCTGCTCAATGGAGCCGCTGGTTGAGGTTGATAAGGAGGTTGCTGATGATGATCATCGACAACGGATCGCGAGGATCCTCCAGCAGCATCTTTAGTCTTGTCTCCTGACATGATGATTAAGGCGTTTTTGCAAAGAGAAAATTCTTGGGTAATTTGGCAAGAAATGGAGAAAAAAGAAGTGTGGGGACAAGCTAGGTAGCAGAGAACTAAGAAGGAGAGATGGAAGAAGAATGGTGAAGTAATGCAATGGTGGAAAGTTGAAAATCACATCTGTGGGTCTACAAAGGAGACATGGGATGGGACCCTATCAAGGTGCTTTTGTTCTTCCTTTCTCTCAATTTCTTTTTTCTTTTTCCTTCAACCACACTATTAGCCTAGCCACTAACATTATTTTAAATTGAAAAATTATTCTTCCTTCTCTCTGCCATTATCAATACAATCATTACATCATTTTTCATTTGAATAGTGATCCTTTCGATGTGCATAAATACGAAATCAATGCTCTATAAGTTGATACTATGAATTCTAGAGGAGTGAACTGCTGATATTCCACAAAGGTTTGGTGTGGAAAAAGATAGCACTAGTTATTAATCAGCCCAACTGGACTACTGATATATATCAGCAGTAGAGGGGTAGTATCCCTTATCTTTACATTAGTTTATTGTATAATTTTGTATATATTAGTCTGGTGGGGGGGTATATTTCTTTGTTAATGTCGTTGTCTTTCTTCCCCTTTTCACGATTTTACTCGATTGGACATAAAAACCAGGGAAAAGATTACAAGTAGCATTGGTCATTGCTTTGAAATTTTGAGCTAATTCTTTGTCAGGTTTTTTAGTGCATTTGCATGATAAAAATGCGTGACCATGCATGCATGCCCCCAAACCAAGAAAACAAAAAGAAGAAGAAAAAATTCTAATGCCCATCAACAGTTACATTTCTTTGGCCATCAGAAAAGCCAGAAAAGGGTCCTTGTCTATTCATAGAAATTCAAGGTCAGTAGGTACTAGGAATACCTGCTTTCAATTGTTTAATCCTTGGAGATAAAATTGGAAAGGTATTTTTAGTCTTGGAAAGCTATTCATATACCTAGGCCTTGATCTTTATGGCTTGTGCTAGCTATAGAGGATATGGGGTCAATATTCTCCCAGTAGACGTTTCTTATCATGTTTTGAAATAGACAATCGCTCCTGCATACTCGGTTGCTTTTGATTAGCTGTTGGGCTAATCTTATATGTAATGCAATTAAGGATATGGACAAAAGTAAGGACCGACGAGTAGCAAAATTGGAATCTGTTAAGTCCAAAGTAGATGTTATTGATGACAATATGAACTTAGTTCTAAAGATCACCGTGGCATTTTTTTGGTGTAAGCCCGAGTTTGTAAAGCATCTCGTTCCTCTCAAAACTTCAATGCAACATACTGATTAAGGGAGACAGAATTTTCCATTTATATGAAAATGAAAATAAAAGAATGATTCCATATGGTGATTTTACAAATTTATTGCCCACCTGGTTCAAATTACCAGTCACTGGAAAGAGGAGATTGACATAAACTTGAGAGACAATTTTGTGAGTTACGGGTCCACAGCGATGAATCATTTTGTTTCTTTTGAATTGGACATTGCCTTCACATATATTTCACTAATAATATGTGGTAATTCCATTAAGAGCTCTTTTTATTTAGTAATCACAATGAATAAAATCGGGTTAAGTTGAATTTTTTTTAAAATCATGGCATTGTTTTGGTCTTAAGTTTTTTTTTAATTTTTAGATCAAAATAACGTTATTTTATAAAATTAAATCAAAATAATATCGTTTCAGAAATAATGAGATTCAAACTGTCCAAACTATTTGGATTAAACTTTGGGTCGACCTCTAGATTCGAACTTAACTCAAAATTCAATCAATTTAACGTTGGTCCGTTTATTTCGAGTGGACTAAATTAAAATTATCATGCCTATGTACTAATTCATAGTTTAACACTATGGATTAGCTAATAAAATGCTAATTTAAGTTTTGTGACTTAAGAAAAGAGGAATTGCAACATACATATGATCTAAGATATCATTGGAGAACAAGTTAATTTTCTTTTTGTTAGTTATATATGTCTTGGCTATTTACTTGTATATGTTAATAATCATCTACAATTCTCTAAAGGGGTTCATTTGTATTAACTAATAAATAACATTATTAGGTTGAAGAATTGGTATACATGTGGAGTAGAAAATATTCATTATTAGTTTGCATAATAAATAAAACAGTATATAACATAATTCAATATTAAATAAGAATATAGGATACACAAAAAAAATTATATAATTAAGAGATAAGTATTATATTCAAAACATTCATAACTTATAACATATATTTTAAGTTGTTTTATACCTATTTTATGCATATTATGTCCATTCTAATATGTATATATTACTTTAAATCTATCACAATATCAATAAAGACAAAAAAAAATTCTTTAATATGCAGTTTTTAATTTTTATATATCTTGAAATTTCTAGTTAATAAAAAATTTAATCAATACAACGAATAATTTTAGGTAGATTATAAATCAACTAACTAAAATTTTGGGAAAGAAAAACAACTTTTAACACTTCAGTAGAGATAAAAACACAAATTGGTATAGAAATTTCTATTTTAAAATGTTAAAAATTGGCAAGAATATTTAAACTTTTTCAATGGCTATACCCTAATTATTTTTTGTTTGTTTTTCAATCCCATTGGTTTGACTTTTCTATTTGTTAATGTTAAATTTATTTTGTTATTCTATTTTTCTTCCTTTGTGTAATCTTTTCTAAAACAATGTATTTGTCATTTAATTTAAGTTGTTACTATTGTTTAGCATACAAATTAATGAAATTTCTCTAAATATTATGTTTATGGTGAAATCCATCCAAAAAACATGAGAAGAGCCATTGTGGTATTGATGCATATCTAAAAGCTATAAATAATTTTCATTTTACCAACAAGACTTATATAATTTTATAATTAATAAAATTAATTCTTTATAATGATATTTTATTATTTTATATGAGCAGGATATTGCAATATAATGTTAAATATTGCTAAGTTAAATAATTACAATATAATATAACAGAAAATACAAAAAGAATTTATTCATAATTATCATAAATACATAAGTATATTTTATTTTTATAAAATCATAAAACTTCTTTTAAAGAATAATAATATTACATGAATATTTGACGACAATTAATTAGTCATGTTATCTATTATTCTTCATATTAAAACATCTAAAGTGCAAAAATTAGAAGCAGATGATCCCTAATAACTCAAATTTTCATATAGTTTATCATCATTACATGAAAAAAATTTCAAGACTACTAAGAGTAATACATTTGCGCTAAAAAACCGAGATGAAAATTGTTTTGCATTGGCTTACAAGTTGCACATAAATGAATGGATTGAAGGAAAAGAATTGAACTACTTTGAAACATAAACATAATCACAAATAGTGTAAACAACTAAACCAATTAAAAGTTTGATTTGGTTCCAAAGTAAAAGATCGAAAGCAAATTATTCTCAAAATTGGTCCTCTTTGTCGGATTATCTGCCTTTCTTTTGTTTCTATCACTTTTTCGTTTTTACTTCTTTCTTGTTCAAATCCTTTATCCTTTCATGTGTTGTCAACATGACCTAAGATACCAAGAATTTTACGGGCAACCAAGTAGGAAATAAAGATATACAAAAAATCTATAAATGATCATTACCTCAATTCAAATAACTTATTTGATAGAGAGGATTACAATTGTAGTATTGACTAACATTTACAATCTTATAAACAATCGAACTAGAAAAAAATCATAACTCCTATGTTTTAAACCTTTGAATGAACTTACATCAAACACAAAACCTTATTAAAGCACAAGGCCATGCAGGTGATGTTAAATGAATTGAACTTAGTTTTTTATTAGAGACATGAGTTTCACTACTTAAATTTACTCAAAACGACATTGTTTTCCTATAACTTTCAAACTTTGGGCAAGGCTCAAGTTGATTTGGAAAAAGTCCGAGCCTGACCTAAAATTCAATCAATTCGGGTTAAGTACATTTGCTTCAAGCTGAGTTGAGTCAGGTCGAGCCGCCAATTTAGACTTAATTGCCCCTTAGGCACTAGATCGCTTACCACACTAACCACTTTGGACGATATAGAGAAGCACATTATGTAGTATCCACATGAATATATTAAGGAGATCTTTTGTGGGCCAATTTCTGTTAAGCTTTTTCATTACATGATCTTAAGTGGGATATGGGACCATGTGTTCTTCCATGAAAATGCAAAGAATATCATTTAATTGCATTATAGTTGCTTCACCTAATTATTTGTACGAGGGAAGTGATTGGACTAATTGCACATATTATTTTAAAAACTTTCTCAGGGTGCATTTAGTCAATTAATCAATATAAATTCCAAGATCCATATCAAATCCACCAAGTATTAAATTTTGATTGGGATTCTTGGTGGGTTAATTACATAAAATAATGCTAAAGATCATGATACTTATTTTTATAAATTTGAAATTACCAATTTCATCCTGAATCAAAGTGTTCATTCAAATTTATATTTTCCATATTAGAAACACTTTAAAATATTTGTTAATACAAAGTTTATAAAAGTGTAAGCATTCTTATTATTACTCAAATAGATATAAACAATGTTAAGGACATTTAAAGTTTAACCAAAAAGTTCTTTCAAACCCATGTCACTCTCTCATTATATATAAATCAGCTCCAAAAAAAATGTAAGTGGGGGAATGCCCTACTATAGATATATTATTTGTCTACCTAAGTGGTTAAGTAAAATAGTTTGTGAAGTTGAAGTATTTAATGATTACTCGTTAGAATTACATTGGACATTTGTGTTCAATATTATGTTAATATTAGAATATATAGTGGACATTTTGGATTTTGAGCTCCAAAACAAGGCTTCTTTGTTGAGAATTATTAAAGCCAAGTTTGTTACTTCTAAAGTAACGTGTTTTCCTAAAATTTGCCCCTAAATGAATCATAACTTAAAAAGGAAAAACTTACAAAACTTATGAATGTTAGAGAACTATTAACTATTCCAAGTGATAATAGTTTTAGAAAGGACTTTCCATTTAGATTACTATGTATTACTTTAAAATTATATAATTTTCAAATTGTACACAAATTGATGAGATTTAAATTGTAACTCCTAATTTTCATAGTTCACTTTGTATAAAAGACTAAGATATTTAAATATTTGAAGAATAGTTTAAATAAATCATTATGTATTTACTCTATTTGTCTATTTTCATATGATAATAAGTACTTTTTATTGTTATCACGTTCTATTTTTATGGTTATGTTGGGCGAAATAATCTTGTCATACAACCAATAATATGTTGGTGTATTAATAAACAAGTTGCATGTTAAATAGGAGAACCATGGTTTTGAACTTTAGATATGTTTACATGTTTTTATGTCTAAATGTAGGAAGATTAGAAAAAAGAAGAATAATCTCTTATACAAAAGTTTAGAGGTTTTTAATTTGATTCAATAATTGAAAAATCCCCTTAATAAACATATTGAATAAAAGAAGGATGAAACTTCAAAGTGAAGGGTTATATTATGTACGCAAGTAAATGAAAGTAAAAGTGAGAATATATAAGTCAGAAGATATGAAGTTTTATAATTATACGACTTAAGATCACCTTCTAGCTTTATGTTGCACTATCTTTATGTCAGGTTCAAACTACATGTCTCCTAAATAGTTAGACAAACTAAATTCCCAAAGACTCTCTATTTTTCAAAAGCAAACTCCTTTAATCATCCGATCTTTATTTCCTCTCTTTTAACTATACACACAGTAGTTGTACCTACTTAAGTTTTTAAGAACCTTTGGTCATACCAAATGGTTCTTTATAATATTTATATGATGCACTAAACATTAATTTTTATCTTTCCTTATATTTCTAACACAGTTTGTTTCCAATATGATTAAAGATGACCCATCCATAATGGAAAAGCCATCTAATTTAACTAGGATCCAAACCAATAAGTGTGGGATTTTGTTATCTCAACCAAAAGAGAATTCATACTATTGCAATTTTTGCAATTTAAATGTAGTTCTTATTGTTAAGAAATTATAAATATATTAGATTTGTTTTTGAAGACTTGGAAACATAATTTTTGATTTGGATGGCTAAATATATTTTTTTAGGGAATAAGATTCGATATAAATATAAGAATGTAGTATTAACAAATCACACTAGTCAAGTTGATGCTGTCAAATAAAAGCAATTACTACCATATAATATCACCCTAAAGATTTTACAAAATCAATGCTAATATTCCTCCAATTTGACTTAACCCGAAAATCGCTTCACTTAAGAGATGTACCCTTAAAAGGAAAATCACCAGTATGCTCATTTCTTCATGATAAACACAACAGTGATATTTAGACAATAGAAAATTTATGTTTCATATTCTCCTACCAATCATATTCTCTTATTGTTCTTGGTCTTATAAGTGCTTCATATGTGAGAACATGGAATCCAAAATCAATACCTTTATATTACAAGTCTAGCCAATGGCATCCAATTGTTAAATACAAAAGATGATTTTTGCAATTTTCAATATTTTTTGTGTTGGACCCCGAATCTTGATTGGAAATTTGAATTATGAAAAGAGTGTTTTAAGTATGCACGTAGTGTGGGTAACATCTTTATAATTGAAAAAGTGAGTTTGTTTAGTTAAAAAGTGAGCTTGTTTAGTTACTAATTATGTAACTTCTTTGACTTTTTAATTTATGAGACTTGATTCATTGGGGCTAGAAATGCCCACTAAAGCTTTGTAAGAATATTGTGATATTAAT